>PVKE010006404.1:0-54502 GCA_004027555.1 Craseonycteris thonglongyai | reverse complement strand
CAGGCACCAGCATTATGGACACACTCAATGGTTTGGTGTTTACCTGGAGAGGAGGGAGGAGGGAGGAGGGAGGAGGGAGAGTTGTGTGGGGAGGGGGGAGTGGGCACCAGATATATGGTGATGGAGGGGGACCTGATTCTGGGAGCTGGGCACATAATGCGATACATGGGGGATGTGATGTGGAGTTGTACATTGGGAAACTGTCTGATTGTTACCAACCAATGTCACCCCATTAAATTTAACAATGAAATATAATAATATTAAACAAAAACAAAAACAACAAAAAAACAAAAAAATAAAAAAATAAAAACAAAAATGGGCAGAAGACCTAAACAGGCATTTCTCTCCTGAAGACATACAAACAGCCAACAGATACAGGAAAACAATGGTCAACATCATAGCAATTAGAGAAATGCAAATTAAAACCACAATGAGATATCACCTCACACCTGTTAGAATGGCTATAATCAACAAGACAAGAAATAACAAGAGCTGGAGAGGCTGTGGACTAAAAGGAACCCTCATACACCACTGGTGGGAATGTAAGTTGGTACAACCACTATGGAAGGCAGTGTGGAGATTCCACACACAAAAAAACTAGGAATGAAATTGCCATATGATCCATGAATCTCTACCCTGGGTATCTACCCAAAAAACCTGAAAACCTTAATCTGCAAAGATATATGTACCCCAATGTTCATCCCAGTACTGTTCATGGTGGCCAAGTCATGGAGTCAACCAAAGTGTCCTGTGATATATGACTGGATAAAGAAGTTGTACATTTATACAATGGAATCCTACTCAGCAATAAGAAAAGATGAAATACAGCAATTTGTGACAACATGGACAGACCTTGAAAACATCTTATTAAGTGAAGTAAGTCACAATGAAAGAATGAAGAAACATATAACCTCACTTAAAGGTGGAATATACAACTGAAAGGAACAAAGAAACAAAGACTCATGGACACAGTCAATAGTTCAGTGGTTACACAAGGGTAAGGGGGAGGTGTGTGGGAAAGATGGGTCGGGGAGTAGGGAGGGGGAATCAAACACACGGTGATGGAAAGTGAGCTGATTCTGGGTGGTTAGCACATAATGCAATGTACAGACAATGTAATGTAGAATTATATACCTGGAAACAATGTAATGGTTATCAATCAGTTACCCCAATAAATTAAATAAATAAATAAATAAAATGTTTAGTTTAAAAAAATACACATTAGTTTCTTCTCTTTTCACTGTATGTATTTACACTAATATTTTGTATTAAAAATCAAAATCTTATGAGAAAAACATTCAGAGGAATTTCATAAATTCTGATTTCCACAAAAACTATATAATAAAGAAGAGCCAAAACATTCCAATTAACTTTAGGGTTATTGTCTGATTTCTCCAAGCATGACCTGATTTATTTTTGTTCCTGTAAAATGCTGTCATAGTACTAGTGATGTTCTTTAAGTTCCTCCTAAGAGAAGCTTCATAGAATCCTCCCATAATACTATTTCTTAAGTAAATTTTTGAGATGACAGCTCAAAGGGTATTGAATTTAAAGTACTCTAATCTTTTACCAATGTATTTTTTATGAAAGGGGACAAAATTTAATAGACTTACAATTTAATAAAACTTTCCAGTACTTATTTCTGTGAGGATATTTTTACTAAAATTCATTTGCTTGTTCTGATTTTCATGTAACACACTGAACTATGAGTCAGTTCAAATAAGGTTTAAAATAGGACTCCATTTTCTATACATGTAACTATTCCTAATTATGCATAACAAGTTTATACTTTCTTTGTGAAATTAAGACAAAAGGTAGAAAGGATAATAAAAAATAAACCAAAACAATCAAATGTTACATTCGTAATTTTACTTTACCTGATGTTTGGGGTTCAATTTTATCTTATTTTATTTTGTTTTGTTTTAAAACTAGGATTGGAGGAATAGTGAATTTAAAGAAATACTATCAGTTTGATAAATGATACAGATTTATTCAGAGAAAAGATACTACCTTTGTCTAAGGGAATGAGCCCTGAGCCGTGAAATGAAAAAGAAATCTGCTTCTCCTTTTGGCCTGTTTTAGAAGTAGCTGGAATTATGTCCTCATCTGTAACAGAAGTTATTTTGACAATAACAAAATTCCCTATACTTTCTAAATACTGAGTTTATATAATAAGGTTGGTTTTTTTTTATTTGGCTTCAACTGGAATTATAATTTTGATCAGTGACAATTTGTCTAAGAAATTGTTACTTTGAATCATTTTATTATTGAGAAACATAATTTGGAACATTCAAACCATTAAAAGACTTTGGAGCACTACAAAAGTGTTAAGACTGTTTCTTTTAAATGAAGTTAAGTCTGCTTTTCTATTAAAGAAAAATTAGAGACTGAGAGAGCTGAAAACTCACTTATTAACCACTTCCAATAATTTTATATTATAAGTTGGGGCTTTACATTTTGCTTATTAAAATTATTTTTTTCATTTTAATTAAAATTTATAATGTTTATAAATAATGATTTAAAGTCTTTATGGACTCGACTTTTCTCAATTCTGTATATTTAAGATAATTCTCGTTTTGAAATCCCATAAACAATTATGCACAGAACATCTTTCCCACAAATGTTGATTCATTTATATTTAAATAAATCTTTGTTTATTTATTTATTTATTTGACAGAGAGAGAGAGAGAGAGAGAGAGAGACAGAGAGACAGAGAGAGACAGAGAGAGAACTGAACTGGGGGCACTCCCTAGTTCAGCATATGGGTCCACACAGGTCCGGCCGGGATTTGATCCCTGGTCTCCAGCGCTGCAAAGTGAGTGCTTAACCCACTGAGCCATCCCGGCTCCCCCATTTTTTTTTTAAAGCCTACAGCACCCGGTATTCCCAGGCAGTCTCCCATCCAAGTACTAACCAGGCACAACTCTGCTTAGCTTCCAAGATCAGATGAGATCGGGCGTGTTCAGGGTGGTATGGCCGTAGACCAAATTTTTATTTTGCATATGGAATGCATCATATGCATTTTCCATATAAAAACATGATTAAGGGGCAATTTCAAACTTATGTAAAAATGTATTTTCACTTCTTCTCTGGGAAATGAAGAGCATTAATAACATACCAGAAACAGAAAAATGATGGAATGAATCACAAATATATTTATTTGGTGTACAAGTCATTCAGAGGTGGATGCATCACATGTAAGATGGTTTTCACTCAGTCTTGTGCTTCACTCAGGTGCACAAAGGGCATAATTCAGCCCATCTCCTTGTCTGATATATTCTCCTCTGGAGTTCTGGAGATGACAAAAGAAGTCTTGGTTCAAAAAATAATATTTTTATATGAATGAATTGCCCAAATAAATAGAATTAAGCTGGAAGCAAACAATACAGAGGCTCAAGTGTACTTGTTATAAGCACTTAAATATGTATGTCCTTGCTTTGTAGTTAATATTCAAATACAGTCTGATGTTTATTCTGAAAATAACTGCATAAATAACTATATTTTAGAAATAACTTCTATCTACTTCCTAATTACTAATAACCATATGTTAAAAATCTATTTGAAGAATGGTGTCATAAGCAAGACACAGAAAAGACCCAGAGGCTGCTTAGATGTAGCTACTATTTTCCATTTGATAAATAAGACTTCACAGGGTTTTGTTTAGACATATCTCTGAAGACTTTTATGCGACCATCAATAACACCAATAATCATTTCAAAAAACAAAATGCCAGAATTCATATTTTATTTTCTCATCCTGAACACTACCGATTTCGATAAATTTTAAGCCAAACATTTTTTTCTGATAAAAAAGTACTGCACCCACATGTAAAAATTTGTAAATCAAAAATTCATGAAGAAGGGGGAGGCTGGTATGGCTCAGTGGGTTGAGCACTCATTTTGCAGCACCGGGGACCCAGGATCAAATCCCGGCCCTGGCCCATGCGGACTCATGTGCTGAACTGAGGAGTGCCCCCAGTTCAGTTCTCTCTCTGTCTCTGTATCTCTCTCCCTCTCTCTCTCTCTCTCTCTCTGTGTCAAAAACAATAAAAAAATTTATAAAGAAGAAAATAATAGGTCATCTATTGTCACACCATGCCCTGATACCATTATAGATATTGTTTCATAATTACTTTGGGGTTTTTTTCTACAGGCAATTATTCTGATTTTTTCTATCTATTCTCATAATATGTGTAATTACACTGTGTATGTAATTTTGTGTGCTGCATTTCATTTAACATTACTGATTATTAAAACCATTTTAATCACGAAAGCACTCTTCATTTTGAATTACTACGGAAATATTATTTTGTGCAAGGTACCTTAATTTATTCCTTTAATTCAGAATATTTAAGATTTATTTTTTACTTCATAAGTAATGTTGCAATAAACCTTATTGCTCCCAATTTTTTCTTCTGCATTTCTTGTTTCTTAATGATAGATGTCTATAAGTGACATAAATAGTCACAAAGTATAAATGTTTTAGGCTTCTCAAGCAAAATGTGGTATCTACTAATTTACATGTTAAATTTTAATAAAAATGTTGATAATAAAATGTACAATAAGAATATAAAAATATTAAACATTAATAGATGCCATTTATTAGTTTACATTTTAAGGAACCCCTGGATATCCAATTTATACAACATTTCAAATATTCATTGAATTCTCACTCTAATAAAATGCCTCATGAATGACAGATTTTATTTTCCCAGAGTCACCTACCCATGTACAGCCCAGGTTGGCATATGTCCAATATGCAAGTTGGTTGCTTAGAGCCCCTTGAATAACTACAAAAAAAAGAACAAAGCCTTGATGTTTCTCATCATTAAACTATTATATTTTTATGAAAGCATGCTTATAATTTTGTAAAAAGATATATTGGATATTCAAAATTAAGTCAATCAATTCTATGTCTTTTTAAAAATTTTTATTAAATTTATTAGGATAACAATGGTTAATAAAGTTGTAAATCTCATTATGTATACACCATCCAAAGTCAAATCTTTTTCTGATCCTACTAACCCATTTTTACCTCCTGCCCCACTTTTGGTTTGGTTACCACTATACTATTGTCTTTGTCTATGAGTTTTTGTTTGTTTCTTGTGTGTTCATTTGTTGAATTCACTTTATGTCCTACACATAAGTGAATGATAATTCTAAACTTTCTTTGTCTAACTTACTTTGCTTAGCATAGTATTCTTGAGGTTCATCACTGCTGTTATAAATAGCATTATTTCATATTTTCAATGGCTGAGTAGTATTCCATTGTACAAACATACCACATCTTCTTTATCCAATAATATATATCAAAGGACACTTCAGTTGTTTCCATGTCTTGCCCACTGTGAATAATGATGAAATAAACATTAGGGTACATATGTTTTATTAATAAATGTTTTCACATTTTTCAGTTAGACACCCTGAAGGGTGCTTGCTGGGTCATATGGTAATTCCATTCTTAATTTTTTGAGATACCTCCATATTGTTTTCCATATTTACTCTACCAATTTATATTCCTATCAGTAGTGTATGAGGATTCCTTTTTCTCCATAACCTCAACAACACTTATTATTACTTGTCTTACTGATAATAGCCATTCTAACAGGTATGAGGAGTACCTCAAAGTGGTTTTGATTTGATTTTCCTTTATAGCTAGTGATGTTAAGCATCTTTTTATATATCGGTTGGCCATTTGCACGTCTTCTTGGGAAAAGTGTCTGTTCAAGTTCTCTTACTATTTTTTAATTGGATTGTTCTTTTGTTGTTATTATTTAGTTGTATGAGTTCTTTATATAATTTAAATATTTGCTCCTTATCAGAAGTATCGTTTACAAATATCTTCTTCCATTCAATTGATACCTTTTTTGTTTTGTTGATTGTTTTTGTTTTTTTGTTTATTAAGATATTACTAATACATTTTATTCATAAAAAAGCTGTTCAACTATCATTTTTTTAATTAAAACACAAGCAAATTTCATTTTTCATTGACTTCTACAATAATTCAGATATGTATTTCCATATTTTTCCTAGTAAATTAATTTCAATTCAAAAGATCAACTAATCAAGAATTCCTAGCAATCCATCTTGAGCAAAGAAGGGGTAGGAAGTGAGATTGAAGACATTAACACCTACACATGCAGCACCAAGTGAAACAGACCTCCAAACCACGAGACAGAACTGAAACTTTATGCACAAGAAAATAATCTGTGAACAATGAGAGTTGAAGACTTAAGACCAAGTTTACTATTCTGCAACTTCATATTCAGCCTCACTGAAAAGGCTTTTAAAAACATCATTAATTTTTTAAAACTCAGTCACCAAAAGTATCTGTCCATATCACCAAAGATAAATAGTATTTTCTAATTTTGTAGGCAGCATTGGAGGAAAACCCTGATACATACCTGGGAAAGAACATTTGAACAAAAGGGACTCCACTGGGGAAACCCTGAGAAACACAGCCTCAGCTGAGAGAGCCCGGTAACACAAGATGATTTTTTTTGTTTTGTTTTGTTTTGCTGTGCAGAAGATTTTTAGTTTGATGCATTAATTTTTGCTTTTACTTTCTTTGTCTTTGAGGTCAAATTTATAAACTCTCCTCTAAGACCAAGGTCCATAAGTTAAGTAGCTGTTTTCTTTTATGTTTTTTATTGTTTCAGGTCTTATATAGGTCTTTGATTCCTTTTAAGTTAACTTTGTGCATAATGACAAATAACTGTCTAGTTTTATTCTTTTGCATGCGGCTTTCCAATTTTTCCAGATCCATTTATTGAAGAGCCTTTTATTTCTTCATTGTATGCTTTTGTTTCCTTTGTCAAAAATTATCTGCCCATATATATGGTGTATTTCTGGGCTCTCAATTCTGTTTCATCGGTCTGTATATCTGTTTTTCTGCCATACCATGCTGTTTTGATTGCTATTTTATAGTTTAATTTAGTTAGGGAAGTGCAATACTTTGGCTTGTTCTTTTTCCTCAGGATTGCTTTGGATATTCAGGGTCTTTTGTGATTTAATAAAAATATGGTCACTTTTTTGTTCTATTTCTTGAAAAAAAATCCATTTGGATTTTGACAAAGATTGCATTAAATCTGTGTATTGTTTTGGGTAAGATGGATATTTTGACTATGTTGATTCTTTCAATCCATGAACATAAAATATCTTTGCATTTTTTTGTGCCTTTTAAGATTTTTAAAAATAATATAGTTTTCAGTGTATAGGTTCTTCACATTCTGTTAAGTTTATCCTATGTATTTGATTCTTTTTGTTGCAATTGCAAAAGGAATTGTTTCTTTCATTTCTTTTATTGAAATTTAATTATTAGTATTTATGAGTGCAATAGCTTTTTGTACCTTGATTTTGTGTCAGTTTTACTGTATTTGTCTTTTTGGTGGAGTCTTTAGAGTTTTCTACATAAAGAATGATGTCATCTTCCAAAAGTGACAATTTGACTTCATTTCCAATTTGAATGTCTTTTATTTGTTTCTCTTCCTTGATAGCTCTGGCTAGAACTACCAGTACTATGTTGAATAGCAGTGGTGAGAGTGTTCATCCTTGTCTTGTTCCAGATATAAGAAGAAAAGCTTTCAGTTTTTCACTGTTGTGTATAATATAAGCTGAGAATTCGTGGCACATAGCCTCTTTTATGTTGTAGTACTTTCCTTTTATACCCATTTTATTGAGTGTTGTAATCATAAATGGATGTAATGTCATGTCAAATGCTTTTTTCTTTGTACCTATTAATATGATCACATAATTTTTATACTTCACTTTTTTAATGTAGTTTACTACATTGATATGTTTTTTCTGTGTTCAGGTCACTGCTGCTTTATGAGAAACAGGAAAACTAGAAGTTAAAAGAAAGATCTTTTTCTAATCGACATAAAAATCTCTTTTTAAAAAAAGTTGTAGTTTCCCTATGTTTCTCCTCAAACAGCAGTGACCTGAACACACAAGAAGGATAGAACAAGACTGCACATCTAGAAGTGGGCAGCTAAGTCAAGCAGTGGTTTGTGGATATATGAATTATCTAGATATTAATTCAAGTCTCAACAGAATTTTGCACAAATACACATAACTTCATTCATTTGAAAAAAATTAAATGATGCTCACCCTTAAAATTTTATCCTCCACAAAAATCTTTTTGACTTAAATATAGCATATTTTAGATTGCTCATCTCAGGATATGTAAAATTTAGCTGGTAATTATAAAATTTCACACTTTTTTTTCTTTAATAATTTTCAGAATTGCATATTACTTTAAATAGACAGGAGTCAAGCTGAACTACCTGCATTTAAATATTAATTCCACCAATTACCATCGGGGTGGTAGAAGACAAGTCACTTACTTGTGCTCTGCCTTAGTTTTGTCATCTTTAAAACAGAGATGATAATTATACCTTTGTTTATCTGGAATATAACATTCAGTGCTAGCAATCATCAGTGTCACTAGACTTTATCAAGTGCGGGATTCTGGGAACACAACATGTGACATATACAGAATCTAAAAGTACAAAGATTAAAATACATAGTAATAGGTATGGAATGATTGCATCTTAAAAATGTTATACTTTAAACTCAGAAAAATCAATTATTGATGCTTCTAATCATGTACCATTATATGTTTTTCAAAGTGCCTCCATAGCCATCATCTCATTTCATAATGAAGAAACATGAATGACAACTAAAGAACAGTAGTGTAGAGTCTGTTTGCTATAAGCTGGGAAATCAAATTTTAGGGAGGAAATACTGTTTTACCTTTTTGGTTAAACTGAGGAGGAAGAATTGAACCCCTATTTACTGTTACCTACTTCCTCTTTTATCCTAAAACTCAAGAAACAGCTGATGGGGAGCCCAACACAATGGAAAAATAGAAAACTGTGGAGTAAAAAGAATGCTAATATTCAATAATTACTCTCTAGCCATATTATGCAACCACTAAAAAAAGTCATGTTGATGAAGATTCAGTGATATAAGAGAGCATTCATTGTATATTAGATAAAAATTAGATTATAAGAATATATGTATCATATGACTTCCATTTTAGAAAGCAATATATATATGTATGTATATATGTATATATATGTATATATGTATATATATATGTATATATGTGTATATATATACACACACATGTGTGTGTGTGTGTGTGTGTGTGTGTGTGTGTGTGTGGAAAACGCTGGAGAAATCTACATGGAAATGTTTACAGTAATTGTATTTGGGTTATTGAATTACAGTTAATTTTTTTTTAAGTTATATAAGAAAAGGACCTTGGGAAAAAATTGCTGTATTCTAAAGAGGTGATGATATTTCAGGAATGGGTAAAAACAAAACAAAACAGTATATTATATTTGTATAACACTTTGGCTAACATGTAAATATGCAGTTGGTAGCTTTGGGTGCTGGGATCTAGCTTAGGTTATCTGAGTGCAGTGATCTATCCTCTCTATGCTGTGTAATAATATAGGGTAAAGTTGAACCTTAGAGTCAAATGGTAATGTGAAAGAATAAATAATAAAAATATTTTTAAAAAAAAAATAGGTATGGCATGTATTAGGTGCTAAGTAAATATTACAGGTAAATAAATTACAAGACTACCATGGAGAAAACCATTATTAAAGGATAGCGTCCTGTGAGTGGTCTCAGAAAATGTGGAACCTAAGCCAGACTCTAAAGAAGAGAGAAGACTTGACAGATAAGTAGAAGAAACATTAGAGACAAGAAGTAAAATAAAATTAACTGAATCATGAGAGTAGTGAAACATTAAAACAAAATCAACAAACAATTCTGGTATATTTCATACTGATAGAGAGCCAGTTATTCATATTCTTCCCCTCTGTAACTTATCTTTTTAAAAACTGTAGCTCACAAATAATTTTTTCTGGCCTAGTAAATTGAGTTTGATTTTTAATTTTATTTATTTATTTATTTATTTTGTTCAGAGTGGAGCTTTAAAATGTCGCTGAACTTCTCTTTTAATATAGCCCTATTCAATCAAGAGAGAATAAGAACCTAAAGAGCTGGGTATATATAATTTGGTAATTCAGATAGCTAACACTATCTTATTTGTAGTTCAAATTTAGCAAGTCTGGAGTTATAGGAGTGTTTTCTAGGCTTGTAAAAATTAAGGTAGCTTTTCTTTTTCTTTCTTTCGATTTTTTTTTTTTTTTTTTGGTTTTCTTTCTTTCATTCTTTTTTTTTCTTTGATAAAGAGACAGTGGACTATTTGATTTGCAGGTGACCCACCACAGTGCTAATATCTTAGAGGTTGATTATGAGTTTTCAGATGGCCTTGGAAATTTTGAAACTTGTCCATGATATTAAAGCACAACCAATTAAGAGACATTTTTTGGAGAGACTATACAGCATTCATTATTATAGATCTTCAGGATACAATTAGCCATCAGTTGTGTTTTTCTAATGCAGAGAGTATGCTAGTTGGATGTGAACTTCATGAAAACTCCGAAAATAAACACTGGCCAGTGTACCTAAATAGAAAAAAAATAAATCAAGACAAGTATGGACATAAGAACATTAATTTTAATATATGCAATATGCTCTGTTTGTGTGTGTATATATATATATATATATATATATATATATATATATGCATATACATATATATATTTTATAATTCTGTGAAGAAATCTATTTTTTTTTTTTTATTTATTTATTTTGACAGAGAGAGAGACAGAGACAGAGACAGAGACAGAGACAGAGACAGAGAGAGAACTGAACTGCGGGAGCTCCCAGTTCAGCATATGGTTCCGCACGGGCCGGGGCCGGGGCCGGGGCCGGGACTTGATCCTCGGTCCCCGATCCTCGGTCCCCGATCCTCGGTCCCCAATCCTCGGTCCCCAGTGCTGCAAAGTGAGCACTTAACCCACTGAGCCATCCCGGCCTCCCCTGTTTTTATATTTTTTAATGAAATTTTCTTTTTTCAAGCCATGTGAAACATTTTTTCCCTGTAAAATCTATTACAATAAAAGCATAAAGAGATCAGCATATAGAAAATAGAGACAATGGTCTACTTTTCAAGACAAAAAGAAGACTTATTGGTATAATATATCTTGTAAATTAATTTTTTAAATATTTATTTTTATTGTTTTGACAGAGAGAGAAAAAGAGACAGAGAGAGATAGAAAGAAGGGGGAGGGCCCAGAGCACTCTCCATAATTTATGTCATTAGTTTTCAATATAGTTTCACTCCATAGGTGGTTGTGGGTCTGCGCAGGGTGGGAAATGGGCTGGGGTGGTGGGGGGGGCGGGGGGGGGGCTCCAGCATAGGAGGTTCACCCTGTGCTAGAGCTAAACCAGGGGCCTCCTACATGGGAAGCACATCCCAGTTCAGCCTATGGGTCCACATGGACTGGGGATGGGATTCCATCCTTAGACCACAGGGCTGCAAGCCAGCGCTCAACCCACTGAGCCATCCTGGCATTCCCTCTGTAAATTAATTAAATTGCTATTTTTAAATCTTTCTGTTATTGTGTGTGTTCATAGAAAACGTTGCACTTGAGTTACTAGTGACCCTGGAAAGTCTCTTGGAGTCACTGAACCTGTTTTCTAATCTATATATAAAGGTAAAAATAGCAAGAGAGTGATGAGAACAGATTCCATTAAATGCTTACAAGGCTTTCTTCAAAATGTAAAATGTTGGTAATTATTTATCTAGCAAAAACGCACGTGGTATAAAATTATGTGGCTTGCTCAGATCTTTAGAAACTGCTCAGGCCAAGTGGAGCTCTCTTCCCAGAATGTGTTGTGTGTTGAACATCCTCCCTTCAACTACCAGAGCCTAAAACCAAATGCATGTGTAATTACTCTTGACACTTCTCTTCCAGGGTGAGCCCATATTGACTAGGAGAATGATTCCCAATTAAGCTGAAATTCTGTAGTGATATAATTATGTTTTACAAAAGTGAAAGATTCTGTGCATGGCTAAGGATGCTAACTGTTCATTAAATCTGGGAGACTCATTTTCTTCATTTTTCATTTCTATTTCTCCTTATTATACAATTTTAGTCATTCTCTGACGCCCCAGGCTATACAAACTAACATCAAGCCCTATAGTTTCCTTCTGATGAAAGCCCTGATAGTCCAACCTTGCTCTACATTTTCACTCTGCCATTTGCTAACATATTACATGACCAGCTGAGCCACAGAGCTAGAATAAACAGAATGTACTTTAGCATACAGGGATATTTTGCAAGAGATATATTCTCTAGTCTTGGAAACTTAACTGTGTGTTACCATATTGTCTTCCTTATGCTCCTTCTGTTGCTTAATTTCACACATCACTCTATTCTTTGAAGAAAATTCCTCCTGATGTACTAAGAAACTGAGTCATGTCCTAAATTCAGTAGAAAAAAAAATTGGGAGGGTGGAAGGAGGTTTAGATATACAAAGAGCAACCTTTTTTCTCTCAATACGTTAATTGACCTAGTAATTTCACATGAGTTGAAGGGAAAAGGGCTTTGAAAACTCCAGAGCCATACAAATATGTATTATTCCAAGATTCCCTTTCAGTTGTGGGCTACAAATGTGTCACATGTCAGTCCTTTTGTATGTGCCAGACTCATTTTAGGTCAAGTGGTTTCTCTGAAGTTCTCCAGCTGAAGGTATTTCAGTTTTAATAGGTCACTTTATGCTTTAAGTAGTACAGAGGTTTCCATTTGACCCTTATGAACCTTGTTCAAACTGCAAAAGCTGGGGATGGTGCATTAATTACTTGATCAGAAAAATTAAAAGACATCTTTGTAAATGTTAAAATATTTTGTTTATTTTAAATCAGTGGCTTTACTAGTGATTCAGCATGCTGGTCTTTCAGTCTAATATCTCTCTCACTGAAACAGTTTTTTATTGTTTTATTTTGTTTTAAGAATAAAGTCTCTGATCTCAGAAATGGAGAACTGAGCTATAACTAAAAACTTATTGAAGTTGGTCATTTTTTTCACCATCATAATTCTGTTTCTCAGCTACATTTTGCACTTGTCCTGACATATGTTAATCAATGCATTTGTTACGGCACAGCTTGATTATTGCATTTCTTTAATAGCTGGCTTATAATCTTGTATAATTATTTCAATTTCAATTAATTATGTATTTCTTTGCAAGATTATTTATTTGCCTTAAGCAATAAGACAACATGACATCTCTTTGATTTCTAAGCATCTGGTCCACTACAAATTCAAGTGAACCTCTTCTTTGCCTGAGCAGTCTATTTCAGTGACTCTTCTCATTAGATAACTAGTATGAGTGGTCACTCACTTACCTAATTGAAAAAAAAATAATGCTAGTGAGAGAATACTCTCATTATAACTGTCTTAAAGTCTATAAAAGCAACACTAGAAGTTATACTAGAATCAATGAGGGAAGCAGATAAAAAATAGTGTGGGGGTGTGTTCATCCATAAACACAAAAATAGAACCACATGGTCTTAATTTTGCACCCATCTTAGAGAAAGAAGAGAAACCTGTTATGTTTCAAGTATTAATTTGGCACTGATATTCACCACAATTTTTGAAAGTTAAGAATCATTAGCCATCATAACAAATAGGCAAAGGGAGCCTCATAGAGGGTAAAGTGCAGATTTGCTCAAGAATACAAATTAGTAAGTGGCAGTGCCCCAAAGGGAATTCAGGTTTTCTGATCCCAATACTACTACAGAAAGAACTAGAAGTAGCAAATTTTTTTTTAGAAGTTTAGGTGTATGGAGAGTGCAAATAGTGCTCCAGAGAAATATAAATGCAGGGAATCTGAATCAAAGAGAAACAAGCCCCCAAATGCAAGTCCTAAAGCATGGGTATTAATTGATAGGCCAAATAATATATAAAGATGGATATAGATGGGCCCCCTATAGTCTTTTTCTGTAAGTAACCAGAGAGTAAATATTTTCAGCTTTGTACCCTATACAGTCTCTGTCATAACTACTCCATCATATAGCATCAAAACAGCCATAAACAATATGTAAACAAATGGGCATGACTATGTTCCAAGAAAACTTGATTTATAAACATAGGATGTGATTCTGAGGCCATACACAGTTTGCAGACCCCCTAGTTTAGATCAATGTTTCCAAACACAGGCTGGTACCATCCCCCTATTGGGTTTTTTTGGAAATTGGAGAAGGGGAGAGGGGTGCTGTTTTGATTATCAGTCATAAGAGTTCAGAAAAAAACTACTGGCATTTAGCAGATTTTGTTGGCCAGGGATACTAAAGAGCGCACAAAGATTTTTAGTATCCTGAGGCTGTCTCATCTAAACTAGAATTTTTCCCATCCTAATGACAATATCACCCCCACCAAGAAACACTGAATTAAGCAAAGGTAACAACAAATGCAATAACAGTTAAAACATTTATTCTCATTTCAAATCACAGGGATTGATAGGACGTGGAAGAAACAAGAACTTCTGGAAAGAAGAGGACCTTTGAATGAGATCAATCTATTCAGGTATATAGTTTTCCCACCTAGTAAATGTGCACTTTAACAAGTTCCCTGGTATCTCTGAGACTTGGTTCCTATCAATAAATAGGAAAGAATCATAACACCCTCATCAAGTCGCTACAAAAATTTAAAGAGAAAATACATGTGTAGTGACTAGCATAGGATATAAATTGTTCAGGCTCATGATATCTGGTAGAAAGATAATGTGAAACATGTGTATAATTTTAAATTGTGTAGCAGCCACACTATAATAAAAAAGTCAACACAAACAAGTGAAAATAACTTTAATAAGGTATTATATTCAACCCAATATATCCAAAACACTATTATTTTATGTAATCAATACCAAACATTCTTAATTAACTATTTGCATTCTCTTTTTTTTTTTTTTTTAACTTTGCAAAATCAGGCTATGTTTCTTACAGTGAAGGTGCTTCTTAATTTAGACCAGCCACAGTTTAGGTGTTCAGTAGCCACATATAGCTAGTCCTACTGTATTGTGTAGCTCAGGTGTTGATTCTCGGTAAAATTACATCATTCCCAATCTTCCACTTGCCAACAGGACATTAACTCCCAGTCAATGTGAAGAGTTGTTCTTGTCACCTACCCTTTTTCCAAGCCTGCAGAGAGAATTGCCCCGTCTTTGCAGAATGGGGTCTCCCAGTCCCACCCAAGTTTTAATTATGAACCATTTCTTAGACTATACTACTCAAATTGAACTGAAAGCAAAATTTAAATAACTAAACTTTTCTCACATTAAGATTCCCTTAATTCCAAGAAACAAATACAGCCAGAAAGCCTGTCTTTGTTGATGTATCTTTAGTTACCTCTATATTGGGCAATTTTCTGAATATCAATACAATAAATTCTTATTGTTCAGGAGTATCCTGTAAGTTTAATTTTTCAACTCCAAATAAGAAAATACTTTTAAGAAGTCAAACAGAAGGGTAGTCATAGAATCACACAACTGTTTCAAAATGATTAAACGAGCTCTGTTGGTGGCCCATAGATGTTGATGATTAATGTAGGTTTAATCATCAGCATACCATAAGAATTCAGCCTTTTCAATTTGCTTTTTTTCCTGTTGAAACAAATTAATTCCTTCCCTATTAGTGCTTTGAATCTTGTCAGTCAAAGAAATGTATGAAAAGAATATAGATGCTATATATTCAGATGTCCATATGTCATAAACTTATTCTTATTGAGCTCATGCGCTCTAATACTTTTTTGGCACAGATTGTTCAAGACTAAAAGATGAAAATCCAGAAGTTACCATTCCTTTGTTTCCTTATTGCTTTGAGATGAATTCACTGAGAGTGAATCTGAATATGCTTCTAGCTTTTAGGACTGTGAATGTACCTAAAACTTTCAGTGACTTTTATTAAAGCAGATGCTCTCACATGAGCTGCTTGACTCTGCAGGTTCCAAGCTCACTGATTGAAGTTGGCATCACTTGGAGAGGTCTTTTAGGAACATATCAGCAATTCTAGGGGAAATGCTGTTTTGTTTGATTCTGTTTTCCACCCTAGTGAAATCCCATCTCCCTTGAAGACTTCCCTTTTTATCTTTTTGTTTGTTTTGAATAAAAGCCAGAATGAGGAATGTTTGCTTAATTAAAAGGACTTTTGACCAAAAACTTGTACCTCCAGATATAGTCGTGGTTGCACCAGTTGTTATAGCCAGGTCAGACCCTATCAACCTCCCAAACTATGGCCATGCAACTATCTCTGTTTCTCTCTCTCTCTCTCTCTCTCTCTCTCTCTCTCTCTCTCTCTCTCTCTCTCACACACACACACACACACACACACACACACACACACACACACACAAATCACATATACCCTAACAGCTATTGGTTAGAAAATATAACAGACAATTATTATTCTGATATTTTACTTTAGGACAGTTCCTGGAAATACGGTACTGATCTGGTAAAAGGCAAGAGAGGCTAATGAATTTCAATTAATATGGTCTGCTAATGAGAGTCTGGCTAAGGTAGGAACACCCATTGATTAACCTGTTTAATACCTTAAAGCCAGTGCCTTTACATAGATAATGCCCACCTCCCTGACTATCCAGAAGAATGGTGTCATTGTTTTGCATATGCCATGAGGAAGTCTCTGCTGATTCCCTAGGTGACAAAGGTGAAACAAGGGCTTTCTCTCTCCCTCTTTGACAATAAGAAAACTGCTCCTTCTGATGATAGGGTCCTTCCCACTTCCTACAGGTAACTGTCAGTCAGGCAGGGTGTGAGGTATGATAATTCCATCTGTGCCATTCCAATTGTCAGCTGCATTGTTCTGCTCATTGTGCTGTGGATTGTGAAAAACAACCAGGACAGATGATTTTAAGTAATTGCTCTGACACAGACTGATTACTACAGTAACAACATTCAGTTATAGTTAAGGAGTAGCTTTGGCATATGGTCTACGTTTGATGTGGGAAAGAGAGTGGGGGAGAGGAAGGAAAAAGCTTTATAATTTTACAGATTGCTTTATGCTTTGTAATGTCTGAGTTTTCTTTTCCTTCACTTGGTTTAGAAAATATCACAAACTGAAGCCTAAAAAAGAAAAATCTTAATGTTGTTACAGATAAATAAATTCAAAGAACACATTTAACTGCCATTAAGATAAACCATAAAACGATAATGATTTTTAAGACTAATTATTTTTCATTGCCATAGCATATATTGTTTTGCATATTGGGATTTGTTTTCAACTTTCTGCACTCAGTGATCAACCTTTGTGAAATCTTAGCCATTTAATGATTGCATAATACTACTGTATTTGTTTTGAAAGATGAATCATTAATATTGGTAGATTACTTCCAAACTAATCTGACATTTTATTTATGAAAAATATTTTTAAAATAATTCAACTCATACATGTTTTATAAAATACTATATGCCTAACCTTTAATGTAATTAAATAGACACATTTGTTTCTGTATAATGAGAGAGTAACAAAAATACTCACATTTCATACATGAAAAGATACACATTTTCTTGAAATTTAAAAAGAGCAACCTAGTTACTTTCCTGTTGCAGCCACAATAGAGACACAAAACACCTAGAAGTTTTCATTAATGTGGGTGTTTAATTTTTATAAAATTTGTACTCTTAATTTTTCATAATACCGAAGAAGTAGCACATGAGATTATATGCAGAGCAATGAACTAGAAAGTTCCTTCAAGAATAATGAAAATGATAGTGGGAGGAGTGGGGGGAGAGTTGTAGGGGGAGGTGGGAGTGGGCACCAGATATAAGGTGATGGAAGGGGAACTGATACTGAGTGATGGGCACATAATACGATTCATGAATGATGTGATGTGGACTTGTACATCTGTAAACTATCTAATTGTTACCAACCAATGTAACCTCATTAAATTTAACAATAAAAAAATAATAATAATAAAAAAATAAAATAAAATAAAATACAGAAACAGAAGAAAAAAAAGAAAAAAAAAGTGTAATATACTCAATAAAATAATTCAATACTAGATAAATAGGAAAGTCTTTGGAATAAAAATTAGGGTAATAATTTAACATTGTGAAAAGTAAGTATGATAAAGTACATCCAAACTATATTAATTACTTATATGTGTGTAAGCTATTATCCATTTGCCAGCACAGTCTCACTGCTCCCAGTATTTTGTCATTACTTTGTGAATCTCTTCTGTAATACCTTGAGAGAAAAAACGTGCTCTTTTAAACCTACTCCTATTTAATATTAATTAGCATCAAGCAAAATAATATGTTACCAATTATTACTTAAACAAAGGAAAGTAATGGGCCAACTAATATATTTTAATATGGTTGGTACTAGCTAGTGTTCTAGAATTTCCAATAGGGTTATGATTATCATATTCATTTCCAAAAAAAAGAAAATGAGAGGATCTGTGATTGGGGCACTTTTCAAGTCACACTTTAGAAGCCATTTTCATTTACTAAAAAGTCTCTTAGTCTAGGGAAGTTTAGAAAAATAGAGGACCTTTTTTTTTTTTAATGATTTGGGTCATGACCTACTGATGAAAAAACACAAGCCACGTTGCAAGTTCACGTTCCAGTTAGTGTAGACCATCCATGCTAAATAACATTCTCTGCTAGGAAAGTTGGCAATTATTAAGGAACACTATATGGTAATTGATTCTAAACAGCACAGCTACTTGGGATTTTTAAGTTTCTAAAAGTTACTCTTGAAGACTCTTGTCACCTTGTAAATACATCAATGCTTCGAAGAGCTAACTGCTTGTGTACTTATGTAAATAAGCAAATTGGTAAAAATTAATTCAAATGAAATATGTTTTTTTATGACTCTCTGACAGTCTTTTAGGCATAATATAGTATTGAAAATTTTTTCAGTCAAATGGAGATTCAATGAATTATAAACTAAACATATTCATAGTAAGAAAAACACTTCATGAACTTGCTAAATCTAAAACTTGATATTTTCCCCTGGACATTAAAATCATTTGGGAAAGACCAATTTCATAGTTAATTTTTTTGATGGTGTGAAAAGCATTAACGTTTTGAGAAGTATTTCTAATGGTTTCTCAGTATTCACTCTTCATTCACTGTATTCTCACACCTAAACAAATTCATAAATATTTTACTTGTTTAGTCCTTGTAAGAATTTGTATTTGAAATGCCTGGATCAATAAAGTCCAAGTTCTTGCCTATAAATTGCTTTTACTTAAACTTCCCATTTTTGGATCAAGGCCAAGAAAAAAAAACAATTTGAGGAAACTTGTAGCATTTTTGGTAAACCTCTGAATTTTGATGAAACCTATTTTAATCCCCTTTGAGGACCTTGAACACACATACATATTTGCAGGCTGTAGTTAAGAACTTAAGGGGATAATGGGATGGCTCAGTGGGTTAAGTGCTTACTTTGCAGCCCTGGGGTCTGAGGATTGAATCCCGGGCCCCAGCCCGTGTGGACCCATATGCTAAACTGGGCTGTGACCCCAGTTTGTTTCTCCCTGGGGCATGCCTCCCATGTGGGAGACCCCCAGCCAGGTTCCCGCCCTGTGTGGCCACCCGCCTACCTGTGTGGAATGAAATTATGTGGAAAACTGATGACATACAACTATGAAAACTGATTTGGGCCCTCTCTGTTCTCTCTGTCTCTCTCTATCTCTCTGTGTGTCAAAAACTATAAAATAAATCTTCAAAAAAATTATTTAAAGCTCTCTACAATCTTTAATTTTTTTTAACTCAGCCTCATGCCCACCACCCTTTATCTGTTACATTATAATCCACACCAAAATGGAGAGGCCTTAAACAAAAATAATTTATTATTTCTTTTAATTCAGTGGATATGGAATTTCAGCAAAGATCAGTTGGCTGGCTCTTCTACTCCATCTGTCATTTATTGAGGTCACTCACTCAGCTGACTTTAGCTGCTACTACGCTCAGGGTTCACTCACATGTACAATATCCCAGTGGTCCTTCATTTGGCCCCTCCTCTTTTTCTCTCTTTATGTGATCTTTCTTAATTTAGTAGTCTTACCCAAGGTTTTTTTTTTCTTTTTTCTTTTAATAGCATGATGGTTAAATTCCCCAGAAAGAGAAAGTTGCCAGTCTTCTTAAATGTTAGGCCCAAAGTAGAACAGTGTTACTTCTGCTATATTCTTTTGATCAAAACAAGTCTAAAGGTCATCCCTAATTTTAGAAAAAGAGAAACACAGTCTGCCCTAAGGGGATGAGTGGCCTGCACATATAAGGAGGAGAGAAATTAATGGTACCCATCTTTGGAAATTATTTTCGCACTTTCTAAGAAATCATTTGTCTATTTCACCAAGATGAGGAAATATTTTAGCCAAGCAAAATATCATATATTTAATTTCAATAGCTATAATCATGAAAGTTGGTGAAAGAAAAACCTAATTTACTTTGAATTACAAACTTTTGGCCCATTCATATATATCCTCTAAGCATATCTGTCTATATTTCTCTTTTTATAAGATTTATTTTATTGTTTCTGACAGAGATAGAGAGAGACAGAGATGTAGAGAGACAGAGAGAAGGAGGTAGGGCCCAGAGCGGTCTTCATAGTTGTACATCATCATTTTTCTACATGGTTTTATCTCACACAAGTGTGCAGGGGTGTTCTGCATGGGAGGCACGCCCCCTCAAGCCACGGGCCAAACTGGGGGGCAAAAGCTGAGCTGGAGGCCTCCTGCATGGGAAGCATACCCCAGTTCAGCATACGGGTCCACACGGGCCAAGGCCAGGACTAGATCCTTAGTCCCCAGGGCTACAAAGTTAGTGCTTAGCCCACTGAGCCATCCCAGCTTCCCCTGTCTATATTTCTTAATGAACTTTTTTATTCTCAGCTACATATAATGTTTGTGTGTTTACATACATATATGTATATATGTGAGGTCTGACAATTAAGTTCATGATCTCATCCTAGACAAAGTGCTACAAACTTTATTGCTGAATTGATATCACTAGAGTCACCTTCAAAGCCCTCCCCTTAGGAAACTATGTACTGATGCTAGTGCCTAGTCCACTCTTCAAAGCAATTTTGGAACTATTTTTCTGGAATGGCCATCAGAACCATCACCGTACTACACTTGATATCTTGAATGTCATCAAATTTTTGTTCTTTCAATATTGCCTTTACCTTAGGGTGAAGAAAAAGTCATTGGGGCAAGATCAGGTGAGTAGGGAGGATGTTCCGATATAGTTATGTGTTTACTGGCTAAAAACCCTCACAAACAGTGCCATGTGAGCAGGTACATTGTCATGATGTAAGAGCCATGAGCTATTGATGAGAAGTTCAGGTCGGTTTTGTCTAATATTTTCATACAGCCTTTTCAGCACTTCTGAATAGTCAACTTTGCTGATTGTTCATTTGGTACAAATTCATAATGAACAATCCCTCTAATATCAAAAAAGGTCAGCAAAATTATTTGGACTCTTGATTTGGACTGATGGAACTTTCTTGGTCCTCGAGAATTGGCAATTGTGCAATTTGACACTTTGTTTCAGGGTCACAGCCAAGTTTCTTCACCAGTAATAAGACAGCTCAAAACATTGTCTTGACTCTCCAAAAGGTCTTGGCAAATTTCAATTCTCCTTTGCTTTTGTTCATTGGTGATCTCTTTTGGGACCATTTTTGAACACACCTTTATCATGCCAAGATTTTCCACAAATATTTTCCTAACTGTTTCTCTACCAATATTTACTTGGTCTGCTTTGTTTATCACAGTCATATGACAATTTTGATGCACAACTTGATGATTTTTTTGCAATGTTTTCATCAGTTCTTCTTGATACTGGCTACCCTGACTCCTTTTCATCAGTGACAATTTCCCCTCAGAAAATGTTTAACCTATTTGTACACTGTCATTTTCTTCATGGCATTATTCCCATAAACTTGGACTAACATGTCCCTGATTTCACTCCCATTCTTACCACGTTTAACAAGAAATGTAATATTTGTTCATTACTCTAATCCAAGCTCTGAAATTCTCTCAATGGCACACAGAAACATGCAACAGCAATAATAAAAGCCACTTAGCAAGATACTACCCTGTATCAACATGGACACAGCTGTGAGACACTGTTATACCAAGGTTATGAAACCTTATGGAATTGTTTGTATGGCACTGCCAAGGTAAGCGTACAGTGGCAAGTTCACAAACTTGTCAGACCTCATTTGCTTGTGTGTGTGTGCTTGGGGTGGGGGTATTGTGTACAAAGTACAAATAATATCTGAAAAAATAATTTTAACAGTGTTGTCTAAGAAAGCTAAGTAGAATTAAGCATGTTGACTTTAATATTCTGTACAATAATTTTAACTTCTGGTTTTGGAAAGGTGAGTTTCTTGGAAGTTATATACATATATATCTAATGGTCAGCGCAACCTTCTTAATATGTCTGCTTTATTATCTTCCTCCTCAGCTGGTTTTTATTATTTCTGAAGTTAAGGAAGAGACAAAATTTCCAGAAGAATCAAATGATCAATCTTGTTAAATCAATTACTGCAATTTTATATTCAAAATGAATTCTAAGCACTCTGCCTAGAGATAGGTGTATAACTCAAAGAATAAAATACTAATATTTTATGATAGTCATTTTCTTTTTTTTAATTTTATATCCTCTTCCCCACCACTTTTTTATTAAATTCTAATTTAAAAGACACAAATGCTCTATATTCTGTCATATATAACATTATTACATAGCAATTGTTCTATGGAATGAGATGGATAGAGTAGTAGCTGAGTGGAGATAGATAAGGAAAGTGGGAAGGGAAACAGAGACAAAGAAAAGAAAGAAACAGAAGAGAAAGGAAAAGAGGGGTAAAGGGAAGAAAGAAAGGAAAAATGGACAGGTTCATAACCATTCTGAAGGAAAAGTTAGAAATCTACACACTGTGATGCAATCTGATATGCATAAAGACAATGATTTGACAAAAATGTAAAAAATAAATAAATAATTTGTTTGTTTGCCTATCTCATTAGCAATAAACTCTTTGTTAGTAAGGTCAGTGTCTTTACATACTGCCTGGCAGAGATTTCTACTCTTTATATGCTGGTGAAATGAATAACTTAATTAGTTATGTTCTGTAAGACATATGGTTTCATTTGAAAAGGTTTATCAACAAAAGGGCAGGGATAGTTTGAGTAAAGAAACTTTACATATTTTCTATGTTTATTTATCCCATGAAGCTCTGTTATCTTGACTTTCTTGTCCACGCTTTGTGGATGGAACAGTGCCGTGACAGGGACAGCTCTTCCTGAATAAACCTCAGACATTGGGACATTTTGCTCCCTAGAGCAAGCAAGCTTTTCTTTCAGCATGACAGGAGACATCAGTTTTAAGAAAATATTTGAGTGAAACATTTTATCCAAGGAATCAATTTAGCTATATAAAAATAGCTACCTGTAAATGCGTGTATCAATTTATTCTTTTTGGAGACATTGTCTAACACAGGTTAAGTCAGAATAAGTCAGTGAGGGAGCATGTAAATTTTAATGACAAACAGAATAGACACCTCATTTTATAGAGATTTTTCCATGAGAACAAAACTTAAAAAAAGAAAAACAACAACAGTGTTCTCTCCACTTTTACACAGAGAAGACTATAGCTTCCTCACAAACCTCAAGCATTAATTTTGCAATATTTCATGTGAGATAAAGCAAGAGCAAAATTAAAATGTTAAGTTTAAATGTATAAAAAAGTATTAAAGAAAAAAAATCAGAGGAAACAGTTTCATTCCCTCTTGGATTTCTTTAAAAACAATTAATTTTGGGGAAGCTGGGATGGCTCAGTGGGTTAAGTGCTCACTTTGCAGCGCCAAGAGCCGAGGACCGGGGATCAAATCCCGGCCCCGCCCTATGCAGAACCATGTGCTGAACTGGGAGCTCCCCCAGTTCAGTTCTCTCTCTGTCTCTGTATCTCTCTCTCTCTCTCTCTCTGTCATAATAAATAAATAAATTAATTAATTAATTAATTAATTAATTAAAAACAATTTTTCAGAGATGAAAGCACTGTCTTTCTAAGAGAACAGAATGCTTAATAATACTTTTAAAATACTATAATTTAGCTAAAATTATATTTTGTATAGAGACACAAAAGGGAAATGATTGTAAACTTCTCTATGGTGCAAAAGTTGGGGAGAGGAACAGAAAAATCACATCCAATATTCCAGTTACAAGTTAAGTCCTCTCAATTGATATTATTTGCCATTTTTTATCAAGTAACTTATCCATGCACAGATTGCCCCTATTATTAATATTACATGTACATTGCAACCTGTCACATTTTTCTAGCCTGCTTTTGCAAGTTATTTTTTTAAGGAAAAAATAATTAAAAAGCAAAGGCATTTCCTAGGGCACATGCTGCCAGACACCCAGCATTTATCTTATCTCAGTTGATGACTTTCCTTTTATCCTGAAATGATTTGACAATGACTCTATGATTTCCTGTACAAATTACCCTTTGAAAGTGGCAGTGGTGGTTGGCAGCGATCTTCACTTAATTACTGAGTGGATTATTAGCATACTGCTGCCCTCCCCCACACCTTCCTTTCTTTATATCTTCTAGATTGCGTTGACAGTTCCCTTTCATTGCACGCTTTAGCTCACAGAATACGAAACATTATGCAGATTGTAGCTGAAAAGTACCCAGGTTACTCCAAACTCCTAGTCTGCTCCAAAACCTTTTGATGGAGAGTAATTTACAGGTCAGAAATCAATATTGTATCTGGGAAATGAATTTGTAGTTTTTCTTAATTTAGATTGGGGTTCTGTCATGCAGAGCACCAATGTCCAAAAGTGAAAATTCCTCTGTGATCTTTCTGAAAAACAATTAGTTTTGTTCCTTCCTTTAATATCTTCTGTCTATAAATAGACCAAGATCTTGAGATTCGGTTTTTCTTATACTCATTAAGCTACCTAACTTGGCAGGAGCATGTTAAAGAGTCCCTGTTTTAAGAAATGTCAAGTTTCACTATTTATCTGTCTCTGAAGTTAGGGTCCTGATAAGTTGACATCCTCAGCATGTGTAAAGTGTTATTTATTGTTTGCCAGGGCAAGACAAATGCAAGTGATAAATTGAAACATACTGTTAGGCACTCTCAGAAAGAGTCTTCTCTTCTGTCTTGGCTTCCAACTTTTGGCACAGATTTGCACATATGTTGGGCATTCTCCATCCAGATCTTTATTCTTTTTTTTTTTTCTCTCTGAATTGCATTCTAAAGCATCTTCCACATTTCCAGGGTATAGAAGGAACATGCACCCCTTTACATTTCAACCCTATGGTATAGCTTAGTAATTTTTTTCCCTTGGGCAGAGACTACAATACTGGAGTGATTTCAGGTATTGGTAAATTTAGAAGTGACATCAAAGCAATAGGAGTTGTTGGTGGTGGGAGGAACAGCTGGGTGCTGACTATGTCATCTCCATTCTAGGACCATCAACCACCAGCTTTTATTCTTCTACTGTTACATCTGCTATGAAATTTGGGTCTTCCAGGTGGCAGCCCAACATGCTGTCCAGAGCTATCAGGCCATTTAAATGCTTTGAGCTAATGCTGCATATCCATTTTCTAAACAAGTTAGCAGACAACATATGCAGCAATTAAAGTTTTATTGAGTAGTGCCTGCTTACCATACTGAATTTGGATTGGCTACCATCTGTCTCAAAGCCTGTGGTACCATCCTTGTTGCTTGAGAGAGCATTTGTAAGGATAGACAATTTTTTCTCTACTTCTGAGGAAGCTGATCTCATTATTTTTTCATGCAAGCCCTCAAAAGTAGAATTGGTACAAATTAAAAATGCCAGACTATTAGAAGTTAGAATTAAATATACTTTTTTGAACAATATAAGCCACTATACCAAGAACACAGAATCATGTAGCTTCTGCCTTGGCTATTTTTAACATATAAATATGGCTAAATATGCTGGTTTTTTCAGATATCATTTATGGGTAGCTCAATGAACTAAAATTAGGGTTAGTCAAAAGACATGGGAATTGTTTTACATCTATAAAAATTAATGCAATTGTTCCCCTTTTCTAGGAAAACTGTACCTGAAACCACTGGAAAAAATATATATGTATAATTAACATTTTATTCACTCTACTGGTAAATTTCTATGGAAACAAAGCTGTTTCAGATCAATCAGAGCTGAACAATGAATTTTGCCTAAATACTTGGGCTATGATGGTTTACTAAGAGAGTTAATGTTTGATGCTTTCTCAGACATTTATTTCTGTACCTATGCCCTTCATTAATTTATTTTTATTTTTATTTTTTATTGTTTTTGACAGAGAGAGAGGGAGTGAGAGAGATACAGAGACAGAGAGAGAACTGAACTGGGGGAACTCCCCAGTTCAGCATATGGATCCGCACGGGCCGGGGCAGGACTCGATCCTTGGTCCCCCGCGCTGCAAAGTGAGCGCTTAACCCACTGAGCCATCCCAGCTTCTCCCCTTCATTAATTTTGAGAGAACAAATATATGATAATGAAATTCAAAACCTCTTCAAAATTTTAAAACAAATGCCTGAGTATTAGTGTGGTCTAATAGTGTAAGGACAAAGATAAAATCGGTTGAAAGACTCTTAGTTGCGTACATCTTTCAGATGTTGTTTGACATTTCTAGGAATACTTTTCTTCACAGGAAAAGTAGATATATCAGTGCCTATTGATTCTGTCTTTTAAGTTTCCAAGCTGAGACTTTGAATCCTGAAAATAGCTCGTAAGTGAGAAGAGAAATAGCTACAGTCTCTGTGTTAGCTTTATTATATCATATGGTGATGATGTTCATTAGGGCTTCCTCACTATTCAGGTCGTGATAAACAATGTAAGATTTTATGATTCACAAATTTATAGCATCAAAGGCTTAAGCCTCATCTATAGGGAGAAAACGTGATGTGCTTCAATGAAAACACTATAATTCAGCCTCAGAAAAGCTACCGTATTCATTGTCTAGGAAACTCTCCACTCTGTTTCAGTCCTTTTTCAGGTTCTATAATGTGGAGCTCAAAAATCCATGTACACTTTTTTTGTGTTATTATAAAATTTAAGAGTCTGTAAGATCTCTGTAATGTAAATGATCGCTGAAATGTGAAATGAAAAACATATTTTGCAAATTGTAAAACACTGTCACAAATCCTACCCATCTTTCATCTGAAGATCAAATGTCCTATCATGAAGTCTTTAAGGAACAAGAATCTTCCATTTCTTCTCTGAACTTAAATAGTAATGAATTTGTATCTGTGTAAAGACACTCTTACCTTTTGATTATGCTCTAAGAGAGACTATCCACAACAACCCTCTGAACCTTTGTTATTTGACATGTGTGGTCTATGGAACTGAAGCATCCCCAGCACATGGAAACTTTTTAGAAATTCAGAATTTCATTTTCCTTCCAGATCTACTAAATCAGAATCTGCATTTGACAAGATTATCAAGTGAGTTGCAGGAGCATAAAAGTTTAAGACACCTGTTGTATATGATAATTTGGATTATCAGGAAAGTCCTCATTTTTTAATTAAGGTATTTACTATGATGTATGAAAATCATATGATACTTTAAAGCTTACTAGCACAACTTCACTTTAAGGGTGAAAGAAAACAAATCTAAACTGGGATCTATATAAACTATGATTTTCATAAGAGTAAATGTCTTCTTTCTTTATTTATTTATTCAGCAATTAGTGAGTGCCTATTGTAAACCAAACAGTATAGTAGGCATAGAGAATTCTATTTAGTATAAGACATTATATCTAGTATCAGAGGTCTTGAAGTCTAGTGAGGACAGATGAAAGTTTTCCACCCAGTAAGGCATTCCTTCAGTCATACCATAAAAATTTTTCATTAAGGGGTATATGATCCTGTCTAGTAATTAATCCTCACTCTTTTCTTATATTTATTTGAGGCTCACATATTTATGGGTACTCATTTTTACTGCTATGACATTGAAAAATCTGTCCTAATGAATTTGGTGAAATCAAGTGTCATTCTTTGCTTACCCTTATACAAGATAAAAATGGCTCATTGGTCAGCAGTGTATCATAACACAGAAAGATACATCTTGTAATATGTGCTTTTCACATGTTCTCCACCTTAAATTAAAATTAATATTTTCATTTAACAATAATGATAACTGACAAACTAAAGTCTCACCATATGCCAGACATGAATCCAAGCATATCACATGTATTGTGTCCTTTAACACACAGAACTATGAGAAAACATAATTTTCCTTATTCAGATGTGCTAAGGCAATAAAAAAATAAATAAGAAAGTGATAGAGATACTTTAGAACCCTGGGCAATCTAACTTTAAAAAACACTCCTTAAGAAAATGATTGTACCATTTGGAATAATTTTCAATAGAATAGGTTGTCTCTAGTTATGTATTCCATTATTTCTGTTATAAAAATGGGCAGATCTCCCACCAATGACAATGGGTGTTCTAAACACATTAGTCCCAAGTAGCTCTTTCAAAAAATTAAACTGATTAAAATCTTGAACTTAAAGTATTTTCATTTTCCTGACAAAGAAAAACTACAGTTTCAATTATTTATTAACTGCATAGTGTTCATCCTTCATGAATAATAATTCTCTAATTTTATAACTATACGTATTTCATAGTCATTTTCTTTATTACACAAAATTGGATGAATGCCCATGCTGTTCCTTGCATTTTCTTATAATGGTTTCTTAGAGTATGTGCTCTCACCTTTCCTGTTACTGATTCTCGTCTTTGGATCATTTGTCTCTAAGTAATCTAGAAGAGCAGGGGTGTCAAACTCAATTAAAACACGGGCCATTTGGTGCAACAGGCAAGATTCACGCGGGCCATATCACATCTACAATGGTCTCTGGAACTGAGTCAGCACATTTATACACACCCACAGGCCCCCAGATAAGGCACTGGGCCACGTGTATACTCATCTTCAGTAGTTAAAGAGTTAACAAGGGAATTGTGTGTACGGTATTGCCTCGATCTCCCCTAAGCGCTATTTTCTTCATAACAATTTTTTTTATTTTCATTTTATTTTAGAGCATTGTGGGCCACAAAAAATTACCTCAGGCCACCAGTTTGACCCCCCTGTAGAAGAATATTTAGATCTCAATAGCTGATTAGATTTTAATGAAAAGGTTTAGTCATCCAAATCAAACAGGTAACTCTAATACCAGTCTAAGAGTTTCTGGCTTATTACTTCTTTATTTTTACAATGGGACTTGATCATTGCATTGACAGAAATAAAGTCTACCAAAGAGTAAATGATCTGACTATAGTGAGTTACAAATCAAGGTACCTTCTTCCATGTGTTGTCAGATGGAGCAACGCACTCATTACTTGGTTTACACTCTCGTTTCCCTACCGCTTGTGTTCTTTGTTTTGGCTCCTTCCTACTCTGTCTCTGATTATTAGTATCCCTAGAAAAAATAAAGTTAGGCATTGTGTTAAATAAATGAGGATTGATGCTCTAGCAAAGATTTATACTGCTGAAAGTATTGATGGAAAAAGCAGCCTAAGGATTATCTGCACCTTCATTTGTCCTATTTGTGAGCTGAGGCAATTAAATTCTTCATTCTGTATTCTCAGTGTCACCCTAACATTAGAACACACAAAGGATGTATTTAGTACATGTTCATTTAAAATAGAAACATGTTTAGAACCTCACTCTAACACTGCTTACTCTACTGAAAAATTCCTCTAAAAGCCTGAGCCACTTCTGATAAGATTAAGTGACTACACACCAAAGATCTCATTAGGTAGTTATACAAAAAGGGTTTACATGCTACATGTCCCAAGGTTATGTTGTATATAGAGGCTGCAGGCAATTTCTTTCAGAGTTGGAGATATCAGTCTATAAACAGTAGTTATTTCCACTGCTTGGCTTACAGAGTTTGTCATTGATTGCAGGTTTTCCCTTGGCTCTATAAATAGCTTTGTTCAGATCTTTTGTTGTCAGCTTGATTTGTGGCTATGTAGATCTCTCAACAGTCTACAAGTGTGCTGTTATTCAAAATCTGTGGAGAGTTTCTATTCACCCTGTAAGCAATCTTTTATTCTACCCCTATATTAAATGTGTTATAAGAAATACCAAAATCCTCATGATCAAAGTCCTTTAACAATGTCCACTGACTTTTTAAAATATATCATTAGAACTTACTAGGCTAGTAGTAGAGATTCTATAGAACGTGAAAACCACCTTTCTTTTCTAGATGTAATTTCAATTTCTTTCTGCCTGCAGCTCTCCCCCTAGATCAATCTGAGTCATTTACCCCCTGTAGCTTTAAAAAGAAAATAAAAACAGGTGAGATCTGAACCTGTATCAGTGGCTCACTCACACTAGCTAGTATCTACCTTGAGGAAAAAAGATAGCCACCTTACTTAAAATAGATTCCTGGTGGGGACTGAGCCCAAATTTTAAATTAAAATAAATAAAATAATAAAATAAAATAAATAATTGAGCTTAGCAGTTATTTCTAAAGAGGGGGCTCTCACACAAACTGCACTTCAGGGAAAAGCCTGGCGGAAGATACCTACCTCCCACACTAAACTGCCTCTCTGCCCTCTGTTCTCTCAGACCCAGCCCTTATAAAGGACTTGCTGGAATGGTACTTAACTAAGGGAACTGAATCTTTCCACACCCAATCAGAGCTGTGCTGTTATATACACATTAGCATGTTAACCGACCAATCAGAACAGCTTCATTATGACTGATCAGCATAGTGTTTTTTGGATTAAGCTGAGGATTTGTAGTCCTCATTTGCACAAGTACAGACCAATCGGCGACCAGGGGTAGGAACTTCTCTCTGTACAAGTCAGTTCCTTTCTGGCTCACAGAGTACACTTTTTTTTCCACTAAAGACTGTGTTTCTCCACTGGAGCTAAAACACTGAAGATGTCTCACCACAGCAGAGAGACCAGAGTGGAGCAGAGTTGTCTAGCCAGAGAGGAGCCTCTCCCCATGCATGTCCCTCCTCAGGGCCACCTTGCCTCAGGGTCACTTTGTAGTAAGCTGACCAGATATACTGTTTGAAATGGGACAGGAAATAATGGTCCTGCCCAAATGGAATGCACTCTCAGCCTAACCTCACTGGGTTTAAGTCAAAGTGTCAGTAAGCTGACCAGATGTACCATTTGAAATGGGACAGTATCATTGTCCTTTGTCCTATTTAAAATAGTATGTCTGATCAGCCTACCTCATAGTCATGCTGTTCCACAGCTGTGCTGCTTCATAATTGAGCTGTAATACTGTTGAGCTGTTCCACAGCTGTGCTGTTGACACAGCTGTGCTGTATCACAATCAAGCTGTTTACACTGAATAAAGTTTTTTTTTCTTCACCACACCCCAAATTGGGAATTCCTATCAGCAAGAAATTGGTGCCAAAGACCATCAGTTAACACTACAAAGGTTGGGAAGCATAGTCTATCCCTGTTTCTGAGGGCCTGTGTGCAGAGTGAGCCCTGGGAACTAATGAGTACAAGATCTGCAGTGCTTCTATCTGAATTTCTTTGAATGAGATGGAGTAACAAACTAGCTTATCTTTCAACCCCTTGAACTCAGTGCTTCCACCAGCATTTCTAGGGAATGGAATCTCAGAAAGTACACATTGCCCTCTTTGGTTTACAATGCCTCATTCCCTCTAGCTTAACCTTGATTTTTCTTTAAGAATCCCTCAAATTTTCTTATAAATTTTTATAAATTTAGTATGGACCTAATAATAATAATTTAAAAAATTATGCTTTTCTAGAGTTCTTATTGCTGAAGTCTGACTTAGGCTTAAGTTTGATCCATATAATTATAATTTGTCATCTTGGATATGACACTATATGCATTTCAAATCCTATACTTCTGTGCAGCTTCTTGATTTACTTTCATGAACCTCTATTTGAGCACTACAGGTCAGTCTTCCACCTAACCCTTTCCCACTATGTTTTAATGTCCAATTTACCAGTAAGGTCATAATGCTTATGTCAATAAAAAAAAATAGTATGTGTACCTCACACCCAACTTGTCCACTATCAAAATATCTGCTTACCCATGCCTGCTCAATTATGATAAATAGAAATATTTATACTCACTTAAATTAGAAATTTCTTTCACCTTTGCAAATTATATTCAAGTCTTATCAATTCTTGTCTGATAATCTGAATTAGAGTCCCAAATTCAAAAGTGAAAAGCAGAAAAAAAATTATTTTTATAAGACATATGACTCTTGGAAAAAAATCAATAATGGAAGAATAGGTAAAAACTGTGTCTGCTTTGTTCCATGAACACATTAAAATTACAAATAAATTATAAAACAAACAACCTGAAGAACCATCTTAAGTCTAGCTGAGCAGAAAATCTATAACTAAGAACACAAAAAAAGAGGAGGCAACATAGATACTGGTCAGAGGAGTGTAGATGCCAAAGGAGCCAAACCTCTGGTGGTGGTAGGGAATCAGGATGAATATCTCAGCCACAAAAGTTCACCCCAGAATAGCAAGGGGCCTAGCCCCATACCAGATTCCCCAGCAGGGAGAAGAGACCCACAACATTTGACTATGAGAAACAGTAGGGACTCCAACCACCTTCTTGGAACAGAAGGCTGCAGGAAAGCCAAATGTACTCTTAAAGTGTTTGCATAAACTACTAGCTACTCACCCTCTGCTCTGGCAGAGAGATGGTGACTCGGGGGGCACTGTAGGCATATGGGGGCAAACTGCGGTGTATGACTTAAGGTCAAGAAATGAAGCGAGTCACCAGTTTTCCTAGGTGGGTTTCTCTCCTATGAAGCTGTCTGGTGGATGCCATCTTTTCTGTGTTGTACCCACCCCTAAATCTGAACCTGATTGGTCTCGTGAGCTCTGCTCACTCTAATCTGCTGACTCACTGGGACCTCACCTGACCCTACTCTGCCAAAACCAGAGGGAATTTAACCTGTGAGCAGCCAGTGCCACCCACGTTGTAATGTTTCTTGGAAAACTAGTTAGGACTGCAGGCCCCAGGTAAGTGACAACTAGCATTGGTGTGTTCTTAGATTTTGCTGAGTAGCTCCAAGAAAAGCATTGACACCAAATCAGAATCTACAGGAGTACCCAGAACAGGTAATTAGGGAAATCGTGCCAAAGCCCTACAGGACAGCCACTGAATGAAGCTATCCAACAATACTGGGAGATGTAGCAAAGGTGCCTAATACATAGAAACAAGCACAGGCAGGCATCCAAAATGAGGAAACAAACAAACAAAAATGTGACTCAAATAAAAGAACATAGAAAAATTCTAGAAGAAAAAGTAAATAAGATGGAGGCAAGCAACCTATTAGATACAGAGCTCAAAACGATTGTTATAAAGATACTCAAGAAACTTAGTAAAAACTTCAACAGAGAAATAGAAAGCATAAAGAAGGACATAGAAACCACAAAAAAGAACCAGTAAAATAAAGGATAGAGTAAATGAAATTTAGAATGTAATAGAAGGAATCACCCATAGACTAGATGAAGCAGAGGATCAAATCAGCGAATTGAAAGACAGGTAGCAGAAAAGATCCAGTCAGAGTAGCAAAAAAGAAATAGAATCCAAACAACAATGATAGTTTAAAGGACCTCTAGGACAACATCAAGAATAACAACATTTGCATCATAGGGGTACCAGAAGAAGAAAGGAATAAAATAATTAAAAACCTTCTTAAAGAAAGAATAACTGAAAACTTCCCTAACTTAACAAAAGAAACAAACACATAAGCTCAGGAAGCACAGATAGTCCCGAACAAGATAAACCCAAATAGGCCCACACCAAAACACGTTTATAATTAAAATGGCCAAGGTTAACGACAAAGAGAGAATTCTAAAAGAAACAAGAGAAAAGCAACTAGTAACGTATAAGAAGTTCCCATAAGACTTTAAGCTGATTTCTCAACAGAAACTTTACAGGCCAGAAGGGAATGGCAGATAATATTCAACATGATGAAAAGCAAGTACATACAACGAAGATTACTCTACCAAGCAAGGCTATCATTCAAAATTCAAGAACAGGGGACACCTGAATGGCTCAGTGGGTTGAGCAGTCACCTTTCAGCCCTGGGGTCTGAGGATCAAATCCTGGCCCTGGCCTGTGCAGACCCATATACTGAACTGGGGTGTACACCCAGTTTGGTTCTCAATGGGGCAAAACCCCAGCCCAGTTCCATTTCTCTGCAGCACTGCCCCCACCTGTGGAATGAAACTGTGTAGAAAAACTAATGACGTGCAACTATGGATACTGCTCTGGGCCCTCCCTCTTCTCTTTGTATCCCTCTGCCTCTCTCTCTCTCTTCTCTCTCCTCTCTCCTCTCTCCTCTCTCCTCTCTCCTCCTCTCTCCTCTATCTCACTGTCAAAAACAATAAAAATAAATCTTAAAAAAAAATTAAGAACAAATAAAGAGCTTCCCAGACAAGAAAAAGCTAAAGGATTTCATCACCACCAAACCAGTATTACAAGGAATGTCAGAGGGACTACTTTAAGATGGGGAAAAATCAAAATTATGTAATAAAATGGCAATAGCTACATATCAACAATTACCTTGAATTTAAGTGAATTAAAATAGAAAGATACGTAGGGTATTGCACTGAGTGGAGTGTCAAACAGAGGAAGATAGATGCAAACTGACTTTGCTTATAGGTGAACTCCAAAGAAGAAAATAAAAAGACAAAACAGGAACAGATTCATAGATATATAAAACATTTGTTTTGTTGCAACATGTGGGGAGCATTGGTGGAGGGGGTGAAACAAGAGGAAAGAATTGGGAAGTTTAGTTTGATGATTACAAAGTAATAGTAATGGGGATATAAGGTATAACATGGAAATGTAGTAAGAAATGTTGCATTAACTATGGGTGGCATCAGATGGGTATTAAATTTGTTGTGGTGATGGGAGGAGGGGGTAAGCAGTGGGTGAAAAGGGGGAATAAATCCAGAACTACAAATCCATAGTCACAAAGTAGTCACAGTAATATAAATTATAGCATAGAGCATACAGTCAATAACATTGTAATAACTATATATGGTGTCAGCTGTGAACCAGACATATCTGAATGAGGACTTTGTAAGCTATATAAGTGTCTCATCACTATGTTGTACACTTGAAACCAATATAATATTGTATTTATTATAATATTATATAATATTATAATGTTTGAAAAATGATATTGTCCAAAAGGTCATGTTATTTTTTTCTTATTTATTTTTCAATTACATTTGACAATGTAATTGAAAAATAAATAAGAAAAAAATAACATGACCTTTTGGACAATATCATTTTTCAAACATTATAATTATATGAATTATATCCAAATACAACCAATTCTCCCTCTTGAGTTTAATTTGTCACTGCAGTAACACAACTGTTAGCTCACCAGATATACATAAAATCTTGTAAACATCATCTAACTTGACTCCCTAATTTTATTCTCCTAAAATTTATATGTAGCCTTTACCTCAGATAGCCATTGGGAGTTTTTCTAAACCACTGCTATAATCATGACTAGCCATCACCTTTAACATACTTGCAATGCTCCCTCAAAAAGAAAAAGAAAACTCTAAGGCAGAAAGTGCTCCATAAGAGATACATTTAACCCACCCACCTGCCTCATCCTGTACTACTCCACATGCATGAAGAATTTATGGGAGGCAACCCAAATGATCATGTCTCCATAGCTTCTCCTATTCTGTTGCCTCTGCCTTGAATGTCCTCTCCATTTCTTTTTTTCCTTACAAACTCTCCCTCATCCTTTAGAATCAGGTACAAATGTCATCTCCTTTGTAAAATGACCCTTAATCACTTATGATGTTATGTCTTTGCCTCCTTTATACACACTTAAAATACGTCTTATGTCTCTGTGTTTCCCTGTATATATAAAAAAAAAATGACAGAGATACAATGTTGTCAGATTTTCTTACCAGTGACATCTTTAATCGAAGAATACATGATTAGAAGTTTGGCAATACAATAGATCTTTCAATTCCAATATTTAAGACCCACTGTCGTATAAGGTATTTTCATCAGAATTTTGTCTTCCCCATATATTCATCTGCTTAGGCTCCAAGATGTCTTACCTGTTAGAAAGAGAAGGAATTTAGTTTCTTTAGCTGGCACAAAGAACAAATTTCCATTTGTTAGTGACCCAACATTAATATGTCTTCCACACAGAATTTTAGATTTTTTTCTGCTTGCCTCTTTTAAGATTGTATTTCTACTTCCACTTCTCAGACAAAAATCATCATCAACCATGATATTAATTACTACGGTGATTGAGCACCTTCATATGTATCAGGTACTGTATAACATCTGTAATCATAACATTTCTATGAGGTAAGCAATATTGACTCTATTTTTCAGATGAGAGAACTGATAAAAAATAAATTTTTATTTACCCAGAGAGTAAATTAAAATATTGAATGATGAATGATGGATAGTCTAATTCCCAATATATTTTTTTCTAACCACACCACAATGCTGCTTTGCTGAATTAATAATTGACAAACTAATAGTATTATTGTTACTCATCTCTTTGGGTGAATATCTTTTGTCACTTTAGTCTTAAGGATAGAGACCCAGTAACATACTTGGAACTTTTTATAGAGTATATCATATTGACCTATCATACTAAGCAAAACTTATATAAGAAAATTAAGATACTTCGGGGAAGCCAGGATGGTTCAGTGGGTTAAGCGCTCACTTTGCAGGGCTGGGGACCAGGGATCGAATCCCGGACCCGGCCCGTGCGGAACCATATGCTGAACTGGGAGCTCCCCCAGTTCAGTTCTCTCTCTGTCTCTGTATCTCTCTCTCTCTCTCTCTCTCTCTCTCTCTCTCTCTCTCTCTCTCTCTCTCTCTCTCTCCCTCTCTCTCTCTCTCTGTCTCTGTCAAAAATAAATAAATAAAAAATATATATTTAAAAAAAAAATTAAGATACTTCTATAAAAGCCAGGAAGTATTATTTGTGCCTTCACAGACATTTATTTGAAATGTCTTTTGGAACAGTTAAGTCAGTTTCAGCTTAAGATTGTCTTGTCACCTTGTTTTCTTTTAAGTGTACTTGGAAAAATTCTAAAATATGGTAATTGGTCTTATTTTATCTGGCATTATACTATCACAATATTATTGATTATATTAACTATGCCATAGACATTATATCTCCATGTTTTATTTGTTTTATACCTGGAAATATAATCTTATTCCCTTTAACCCTTTCACCTCTTTTTTAATTTTTCAATTACTGTTGACATTCAATATTATTTTATATGAAATTCAGGTATACAGCATAAAGGTTAGATATTTCTATAATTTATTATAAAAAGTGACCCTGCTGACTAGTGTAGCCACCTGGCACTATACATAGTTATTACCATATTGTTGACACTATTCCTTATGCTATACCCTATGTCCCCATGACTATGACTATTGCTGTCCCCATGACAACCAGTTTGTAATTCTTAATCTCTTCCCCTTTTCAACCCCTCCCCAAACATCCTCTCATCTGGAACCATCAAAATGTTCTCTGTATTTATGAATTTGTTTTTGTTTTGTTTGTTTATTTTATTCTTTAGATTTCACATATAATCAAAATCACATTGCACCAGTCTTTCTTTGTCTGGCATACTCCACTCAACACACTACCCTCCATGTCCATCAATGTCACCACAGATGGCAAGTACCAATTCCCTTCAATTGTCAAGCAATATTCCATTGTGATTATGTACCACTTCCTCTTTATCCACTCATATATTGATGGACACCTAAACTGCCTTCATGTCTTGATCATTGTAAATAATGCTGCAGTGAACACATTGATAAGCATGTCCCCTAGACGTAGTGTTTTGGATTTCTTCAAATAAATACTGAAAAGTGGAATCACTGGGTCCTTATTTTCTCCCTGTTACAACCTTTGTGTTAAAGTCTATTATATCTGACAATAGTATTGCAACCCCAACTCTTTTTTTGTTTTTTATTCTCATAAAATATCTTATTTTATTCCTTTACTTTCAGTCTCTGTGTGTCTTTCAATCTGAAGCAAATCTCTTATAAACAGCATATTTAAGAGTTTTGTTTTCTAACTCCTTTGACCACCCTATGGCTTTTGATTTGATAATTTAAACCATTTACACTGAAAGTAATTGTTGATAGATATATAATGATTGCTATTTTATTGTTCATAATTTTGATTTTTTTTTTTTTTTTGGTCTTAAATAAGCCCCTCTAACATTCTTTGTAATGCTGTTTGGGAGTGATGAACTCCTTTAGCTTTTCTTGTCTGGGAAGCAGTTTATCTGTCCTTTAATTTTTTTTTAATTATTTTTATTGTTTTTGACAGAGAGAGATACAGAGACAGAGAGAAGGGGCAGGGCCAAGAATAGTCTCCATAGTTGCACATCATTGGTTTTTCCACGTAGTTTCATTCCACAGATGGGTGTGGGGATGCACAGGGCAGGAACTGGGCTGGGGTCTCAGCCTGGCAAGAACTGAACTAGGGGGCGCTCCCAAGTTCAGCATATGGGGCTGCACAGGCTGGGGCCGGGATTCAATCCTTGGTCCCTGGGGCTGCAAAGTGAGTGCATAGCCCACTGAGCCATCCCAGCTTTCCCTGTCCTTTAATTTTAAATGATAGTTTTGATGAATACAGCAATCTTGCTTGTAAATCCTTTCTTTCATCATGTTGAATATTTGATCCAATCCCTCTGGCCTGCAAAGTTTCTGTTGAGAAATAAGCTGACAGTCTTATGGTCTCTCCCTTCTAAGTTAATAGGTTTCTTTCTCTTGCTGCTACTAGGATTCTCTATTTGTCTTTAAACTTTGACATTTTAATTATAATTAAGTAATTATATTTAATAATTAGTCTTGGTATGGGCCTCTTTGCATTCCTCTTGTTTGAAACTTTGTGCTTCCTAGATGTGTATGTGTATATCTATTTTCTTTCTCAGGTTAAAAAAATTTTGAGTCATTATTTCTTCAAAAAGATTTTCAACCCTTTGGTCCCTCTCTTCTCCTTCTGGTACTCATATTACGCCAATGTTTTTATGCTTGATGTTGTCCCAGAGGTCCCTTAAATTATACTTTTTTAATATTCTTTTATTTATTTTACTTGCTGTTTTAATTGGGTGTTTTCTGTATCTTTGTCCTTCACATCGCTGATCTGATCCTCTGTTTCATTTAGTCTGCTGGTGATTCCTTCTAATGCATTTTGAATTTCAATTATTGTTTTCTTAACTTTGCCTGGTTCTTTTTATATGATGTCTATGGCTTTTTTAATGCTTGCTTTCTCTTTGTTGAAGTTCTCACTAATTTATTTAAGCCACCATTGTTTTAAACTGTGTACCTGGTAGGTTGCTTGCCTCCATTTTGTTTATTTTTTTCTGGAGTTTTCAATTGTTCTTTCATTGGGATATATTTCTTTGTTTCCTCATTTTGGCTGCCTCTCTGTTTAGTTTTCTGTATTGCATAGATCTTCTACATCTCCCACTCTTGGCTGGGTGGCCTTACATAGTATGTTTTCTGTGTGACATAGTAACATATTCTCCTCTGTTAACTGCCCTGGGTGCTCCAGAAATGTTCCTTTTGTGGCTTGTGCATGCCCTCCTGTTATAATTGAACCTTGATTACTATTGGCACTTCAGTGGGTGGGGTTACTCTTCAGGCTTACTGCCTGTGGGTTTTGGCCACATCCACAGTTTATATGATGCTGTGCATGAGATCTTACCCCATGGAGTAATATTTGCCCCAGCAAGCTCTGGTGCTTGTTGAGACCACCCTTTGTGTGTGTGTCTCTTTTGGGGCTAATTGGATGGTGGTCTGGAACTGACCACCAAATATGTTGGTTCTGGGGCCTCTGGAGAGGGACTTTGGTCCAGATCTAGGAAAGCCACTGCCTATGACCTGCTGGGGTCTACCTGTTGGAAGCTACAAAGTGATCCATAGTTGGTCTCTGACTCTGTGTGCTAAATATATAAGCACATGGAAGAAGCAATGCTCTGAACCAAAAATGGCTGTTACCATTATCAAGCCTGCATAGCTTGACAAAATGCCAGGAAACTTCAAGGCCTAATGCTGTTTTCTGGCTTCCTGCAAGACTCAGACACTGATAGAACCTCAGACAATATGGAATCTCAAGGAGTTACCAGAATGGAATGATCTGTGTTCACCGGGTTAGTGTAGATTCTAGTTTAGTGTCAGTGCTGAACCTGGAGGTACTCTGCAAAAGTCATATAGCACACCGAGGCCAGCCATCATCTGCCTGGGGCTCACAGACCCCTGAGAGTTGTCCAAAAAAAAAAAAGTGAAATGTAGGTGAGGCTGGATTCTGGCCTAGAAAGTGCCTCTGTCATGAGCGAGTTAGGTGGGGCAGATTTCCAGGGAGTCACCCAGGTAAAATAAGCAGAGCTCACCAAACCAATTATAATTTAGATTTGGCTATGAGCATGTGGAGAGGACTCAACTCCGAACAGATTGTGCCTGCCTACCCACAAGCTTCATGAGACGAAGACCTTTCACAAGGGACATGAAAACTGTCCCTCCAGTTCTCACCTTAAAGCAACACAACTCAGTCTCTCCCCATGTGTCTCTGATGTGCCCCCAAGTCACTGTCCCTCTGCCATAGCCCAGAGTGAGTACCTGCAAGTGAATGATTCTGTGTGTAGACCCTTTAAGAGGACATCTGTGTTTCCCACAGCCTGTGTCCCACCCAGATTTTCAGAATTTCCACTGTTGTTTAAAGCCAGATATTTGGGGGCTCCTTGTCCTGGCATCAGTGTTCCAGGCAGGGGAGCCTGGTGTGGGGATAGATCTCTTGTTCCTTTAGAAACAAGATTCTTCCTGATTTTCAACTGCCACACAAAGGTGTGAGGCTGGCCAATTCCTTGTCTCCATCCTATCTACCATCTCAGTGTGGCTTCTTCATTATATCCTTAGTTATAAAACTTCCATTCAGCTAGACTTCAGATTGTTCTCCAAGTTGTTACTTTATAACTTAATTGGTGGTGAGCAGCAAGCTACTATTTGCACTGCAGCCTCTTTTAGGCATCTCTCAGGAATTTGTAAGGTCAAGGCAATCAGTGACTAGCTGTGGTGTTCTCAGGACATTTTTCAAAGTGGTCACAGGCCAGCACTGTCCCCAAGGTGAGTGGTGGCTGGCTGCAGGGATTTCAGGGTTTATTATGAAGTGGTCACAGGTTGACACTGGCCAAGAACTGAATCTGCATTAAACTTATAAAAACCACTGGCCACAACTCATGACTCCCTGGGAACCCACATTATTCCAGCTAAGGCTGCATCACCGAAGAAACTCTCAACAATGGGTCAAGTAGCCCAGACAACACACCTAAAAGATCACTTTCAACCTCTGGTGTTATGGGCAGCTGGCAAACAGCAATAGGCCTAAGGGGTCCTGAGCCTTTTTCTAAGCTGCCTTAGCCAAAATACTGGTGGCAGTCAGCCTCAATTCACAGAGATCACACACACACACACACACACACACACACACACACACACACACACACACACACACACACACACTTCAGGTCCAGTACAAGCAGCTATAAAACATATATAGCTTTCTAGCTCCTACCTGGTAGCCCTGGGCCAGTCACAGGAAAAGCTGAAATTGGCCTGCATGGGAATCCCTCCCAAGAGATACCCAGAAAAAACAAAAACACTCAGAGGCCCAGTTCAGAGCACAAAATAGCTGTACCTGGTTAGCCCCATAAGCAGCACACCCAAATAGCAGGTTCAATAGGTACAAGATCCAGCTGGGGTAAATTATCCTCTTGCGGGTCAGCCCACACACAGCAGTTCATACTCTGTTGGCACAGCTAATTCTCACAGTCAGTAAGCCTGGGAATCAATCCTATCCACTGATGTTCTAAAAGGAATCAATGTTCAACTACGACAAAAGAATACACAAACAGCACATTCAAGGGACACTCCTAGGACATATGCACAGGAAATCAGGGAGATTGCACCATTGGATCACACAAAACTCATACTATATAAGGCTACCCAGCAAAGAGTGAGAGACATAAAATATCTACTTACACTTAGAAGCAAACAGAGAGATAGCCATAATGGGAAAACAAACAAATATATCCTAAACAAAAGAACAAGAGAAACCTCTAGAAATAGAAATAAATGAAATGAAGGCAACTAACCTACTACAGAGAGAATTTAAAATACTGGTTATATGAATGATTAAGGAACTCAGTGAGAATTTCAAGAAAGAGATAGAAACATAAAGAAGAACATAGAAACTATATTTTTTACAAATAGTTAGAAATAGACTACAATAACTGAAATAAAGGATATAGTAGAATAAATTAGAAGTAGGTTAAATAAAGCAGAGGACCAATTCAGCAATTTAGAAGAAAATGTAACAGAAAATACCCAATCTAAATGACAAAAAGAAAAAAAAGAATTTAAAAAATGAAGATAGCTTAAGAAATCCATGGGACAACATCAAGCATAACAAAATCCAAATCATAGGAGTACCAGAAAGAGAAGGGAGGAAGTAAGAGACCAGGAAATTACTTAAAGAAAGAATGACTGAAAACTTTCCTAACCTGGGGAAGGAAGTTGAGATACAAACCCAGAAATGTAGAGAATCCCAATCAAGATGAACTCAAACAGGCCCTCACCAAGACACTTCGTAATAAAAATAGCAAAAATTAGAGACAAAGAAAGAATCTTAAAAGTAGCAAGAGGAAGACAACTAGTTACTTATAAGGGAGCTCCTAATAGATTATCAGATGAATTCTCAACAGAAACTTTGCAAGTCAGAAAAAAGTGGTAGAAAATTTTTTTTTAAGATTTACTTTTATTGTTTTTGACACAGAGAGATACACACAGAGAGGGACAGAGAGAAGAGGGAGGGCCCAGAGCAGTCTCCACAGCTGACAGCATTAGTTTTTCACACAGTTTCACTCCACAGGTGGGCGCGGGGCTGCACAGGGCAGGAACTGGGCTAGAAGCCTCCCACATAGGCCCTGGCAAGAACTGAGCTGGGGGCACACCAGAGTTCAGCATATGGGTCCGCATGGGCTGAAGCCGGGATTTGATTTTTGGTTTCCATGGCTGCAAAGTGAGTGCTCAACCCACCAAGCCATCCCAGCTTCTCAGGAAGTACTTAAAGTAATAAAAAACAAGGGACTATAATCAAGACTATTCTACCCAACAAAGTTATTATTTACAATTGAAGGAAAGATAAAGGGCTTCCCAGACAATAAAAAGCTAACAAAATTAATTACCACCAAGACAGTGTTACAAGAAATATTAAAAAGACTTTAAGCAAAGGAGAACAAACAAATGAAGATCAAAAGCATGAATAATATAGCAATCATCAATAATCACTTTAAATGTAAATGAAATAAATGCTCCAATCAAAAGCCATAGGTTAGTTTAACGTATACAAAAACAGGAACTATGTATATGCCATCTACAAATGACCCACTTCAGATGAAAAGACACACACAGACTAAAAGTAAAGGGATGGAAAAAGATATTTCATGCAAATGAAAACAAGAAAAGAGCCAGGATAGCAATGTTTATAGTGGACAAAATAGACTTTAAAATAAAGACTACAACAAGAAACAAACAAGGACATTATGCAATAATAAAGAAATTAATCCAAGTGGACATTACTCTAGTAAACATTTATGCACCAAAAATAGGAGCACCTAAATACAAAAACCAAATATTGACTGACAAAAAAGCAGAGATCAACAGTAACACTATTATAATAGAGGATTTTAGCATCCTACTGACATCAAAAGAAAGATCTCCAGACAGAAAATAAAAAAGGTAACAGCGACCATAAATTACACACTAGATCAGATTGATCTAACTGATAATTGTAGAGCATTTAGCAAAAGGCAGCAGAATATACACTCTTCTCAGGTGCATACTGAATATTTTTTCAGGGTAGACCACATACTAGGCCACAAAAAAATTCAATAAATAAAAAAGGGTTGAAATCATAGCAAGCTTCTTTTCTGTTTACAATTGTATTAAACTAGAAATTAATTACAAGAAAAATTTGAAAAACACAAGTACAAGGAGGCTAAATAAAACACATGCTACTAAACAGTGAATGGATCAACGATGAAATCAAGGAAAAAAATCAAAAGATACCTTGAGACAAAAAAACAAAAACGAAAAAAAAAAGGTGGAAATACAATGACCCAAAATTTATGGGACACAGTGAAAGCAGTCCTCAGAGGGAATTTCATAGCAATGAAGGCCTATCTAAATATATTTTTTTTATTTATTTTTATTTTTTACAGAAAGAGAGAGAGAGAGAGAGATACAGAGACAGAGACAGAGAGAGAACTGAACTGGGGGAGCTCCCAGTTCAGCATATGGTTCCACACAGGCCAGGGCAGGGATTCGATCCCCGGTCCCCGGCACTGCAAAGCGAGCGCTTAACCCACTGAGCCATCCCGGCTTCCCCTGAAGGCCTGTCTAAAGAAACAAGAAAAATTAGATAGTTTCCCGATGTACAAGACCACATCACATCACCCATGCATCGCATTATGTGCCCACCTCCCAGAATCAGGTCCCCCTCCACCACCATATATCTGGTGCCCACTCCCACCTCCCCCCACAACTCTCTCTCCTCCCCTTCTCCCCCTTCTCCAGGTAACCACCAAACTATTGAGTGTGTCCATAATGCTGGTGCCCTCTCGCACCTCCCCTCCCTCTCTCCCCCCCTCTTCCCTCAGGCAATCACCAAGTTATTGAATGTGTCCATAGGTTTCTGTGTCTTTGTAACTTTCAGTTTTATATTCCACCTATAAGTGAGGTCTGAGGTGGGCACATAATGCAATGCATGGGTGATGTGATGTGGAATTGTACATTGGGAAACTATCTAATTGTTACCAACCAATGTCACCCCATTAAATTTAACAATAAAATATAATAATAATAATAAAACCTATACGTAAAAAAATTTTTATAACCAATAAAAACTGAAAACAGCACAAGAAAAAAAAGAAAAAAGAAACAAGAAAAATATCAAATAAACAGTTTAACTTGACACCGAAGAAAACTGGAAAAACGAATAGCAAACAAAGCCCAAAATGAGTACAAATAATAAAGTAATAAAGATCAGAGCAAAATTAGCAGAATTGACACACACGCACACGCACACACACACACACACACACACACACACATACAATCAATCAATGAAACCAATAGCTGTGGTTTTTTTAAAAGATAAACAAAATTGACAAACTTTTAACTAGATTCATCAAGGAAAAAGAGGGGACCCAAATAAACAAATACAAAAATGAGAAAGAAGAAGTGACAACTAGCACAACAAAACTGCAGTAAAATTTTAAGGAAATACTGTATTTTGCTATGTATAATGCACTCTTGTATATAATGCATATTAATGTTTTTGGCCTAGATTTTCAAAGAAAAATTATATTTTGTTTTAATTTTATAATTCAAAATTTTATTTGTTTATATTTAGGTACTTGTTTTTAGTATTTTTAATGAGTTTTAGCAAATATTTTTTAACATATTAATGTTATGGTACAAGAAATTTTATGTAACAATTACAAAACACAAGAACAGATACAAGGTAAGAGAAAGGGAGGTGAGCAGGAAAGAAGGGAAAGATACAAGATGAGGCCATGGATTGTGGCCTGGACTCCCGCAGGAAAGGGAGTAAGTGAAGAGCCTGGAAACATGGGCCAAAACACAGTCCCGGACAGGTTAAAAACTGATAGCTGACACGTATGAAAGTGCAGGAGGCTGAAGTGTAGTGCAACCCTGGAGGAAATGGGGACAAAGCCAAAGTGATTATCATATTCCAGGGTATTATTTTGCATAAAGTTATCGTTATCGATGTTTAGATTACATGTTTAACCCATAAGGAAAAATAAAAGAATTAAAAATATATAAATACAGAATCCGAACTACCCATGTATACTGCCCATCCTTATTTTTCCATCACAAATTTGGCAAAAAGTGTACATTATACACAGCAAAATATGGTACTATGAACAATTATATGAGGCCTGACAAATTTGTCAACTTGCCATCATATGCTTGGACAGCACTGTACAAACAACTTGGTAAAGTTGCCTAACCTTGATATATCAGTGTCTCATGGCTGGGTTTGTGTAAACATGTGGCACTGCCTTGCTTAGTGGCTTTCATTATTGTTGTTGCGTGTTTTTGTGTGCCATTGTGAAAATGTTGGAGCTTGAATTAGAGCAATGAACAAACATTCAAATTTTTTTTTAATTTTGCAAGAATGAAAGTGAAATCAGGAACACATTTGTCCAGGTTTATGGAGATAATACCATGAAGAAAACAGCAATGTACAAATAGATTAAATGTTTTTGTGAGGGAAGAGAAAGCAGCACTGATGAAGAGAGGTCAGAGCAGCCAGTAATGAGCAAAACTGATGAAAATACTGCAAAACTTTGACAAATTGTTCATCAAAATTGTTAGCTGGCTGAAAAGCATAGTGGACTAAGTAAACATCCATAGAGAAACAGTTAGGAAAATCTTAACTTAAAATCTTGCCATGAGAAGGATGTGTGCAAAAATGGTCCTGAAGGAGTGCACTGATGATCAAAACCAAAGGAGAATCAAAGTTTTCCAAGACCTTTTGGAGAGGCAAGACAATATTTTGGGCCATGTTATCACTGGTGATGAAACATGGGCATACCAATATGACCCTTAAACAAAGTCAAAGTTCACAATGAAAGTCAGCCAATTCTCCATGATCAAAAGTTTCATTAGTTCAAATCAAGAGTCAAAACGATGTTGCTCACCTTTTAAAAAAAAAATTATTTTATTGTTTGAGAGAAGGTTGAGTGGAAGTGGGGAGGGCAGAGCAGTCTCCATAGCTGTATATCATTAGTGGTAACATGTTCATTCCACACAGGTGGGTGTGAGGATGTGCAGGGCAGAAACCAAACTAGGGGCCTCCTGAATGGGAGGCAAGAGCTTTTGCTGCCATCCTGGCAGTTACTAGTTGCACTACAGTTCAACATATAGGTTTTTACAGACTGGGTTCAGAATTCAATCCCTGGATCTTGCAGTTGCAAGGCAAGTTTTCAACCTGCTGAGCTATCCTGATATCCCAAACTCACCTTTTTTGATGTCAGAGGGATTGTTCATTATGAATTTGTACCAACTGGACATTCAACCAAGTTGACTATTTGGGAGTTAAGGTTGTGTGAAAAAGTTATATGAAAACAACTTGAATTTTTTGATGTCACTGTCTCTGAGGGAGTTTTTAGCCAGTAAACAAATAACTGTATTGGATCACCCTCCCTGCTCTCCTGATCTGGCCCCTAGTAACTTTTTTCTTGACCCAAACATAAAGAAAATATTGGGAAAAAAAAGATATTTTGATGACATTCAGGACATTAAAGGTAATATGATGATAACTCTGATGGTCATTCCAGGAAAAAACTCCAAAATTGCTCTGAAATGTGGCCTTGGCAATGGTATCAGTCCATAGCTTCCCAAGGTGAGTAATTCAAAGCTCACCACAGTGATATTCAGCAGTGAGGTACGTCACACTTTTTCTAAGATGAGTTTATGAACTTAATTGTCAGACCTCATAGGTCAACAAATTGGACAATCTGAGAAAAATAAATAAATTTCTAAAAGCATACAGTCTTTCAAGATATAATAAAGAAAATAGAAAAAAAATTGAACAAACCAATTACCACAACAAAATTGAATCAGTAATCAAGAAGCTTCTAATAAAAAAAGTCTTGAACAAGATGACTTCACAGGTGAATTTTACCAAACATTCAAAAACATTTAACATCTATTCTCTTGAAACTATTCCAAAAAAAATTCAACAGGAGGAACGACTTCCAAGTTCATCATATGAGGCCATCATTACCCTGATTCCAAAATCTGAGGAAGACATTACAAAAAAAGAATACTATAACCATAATGAACAAGGATGCCAAATTCTCAACCAAATATTAGCAAACCAAATTCAGCAGTACATTAAAAGTATTATATACCACAATTCAGTGGAATTCATTTCTGGTATGCAAGGTTCTGTCAATATTTGCAATCAATTAACAAGATACACCATATAAACAAAATGAAAAATATAAGTCATGTGGTCATACCAATTGATGCAGAAGAGTTCAAAAATATTTAGAATCCATTTATGATAAAAACTCTTAGCAAAGTGGGAATAAAAGAAACATATCTCAACATAGTAAATGCCATATGTGACAAACTCATAGTCAATGTCATCAATTGGGAAATGCTAACAGCATTTTTCTTAAAATAAAGAACAAGATAAGGATGCCCTCTTCCACCACTTGTATTCAACATAGTATGAAATGTAAACACACAAATAAATAAGAAAACAAACAAACAAACAAATATGAGGACATCACACTAAAATTTTTTTCCACATTACAGAAAACAATAATAAATGAAAAGATACCCTACTGAATGGAAGAAGATATTGCCAATTATAAATCTAGTAAGGGGTTAATATAAAAAATTTATTTAAAGAAACTCATATGACTCAATATCAAAACAAAAAAAATAAACAAACAAACAAAACAACCATTACAATTAAAAATGGACAGTGTACCTGCATAGACATTTTTCCAAACAGGACATAACATGGCCAATAGACATATGAAAAGATACTAATTGTCAGAGAAATGCAAATAAAAACCACAATGAGACAACACTGCACTCTTGTCAGAATGGCAATCATCAATAAATAAAAAAACAAGTTTTGGCAAGGATATGGATAAAAGCAAACACTTTTGCACTATTGGTGGATCTGCAAATTGGTGCAACCACTATGGAACACAGTATAGAACTATCTCAAAATATTCAAAGTACAACTATCTTGGAGAAGCTGGTATGGCTCAGCAAGTTAAGTGCTCTCTTTGCAGCCCTGGGGACCAAGGATCGAATCCTAGCTCTGATTGGTGTAGACCCATATGCTTAACTGAAGTGTGCTTCCCAGGCAGGAGGCCCTCAGTTGATTTCTTACCCATGGTTTGGCCCCTGGCTCAAGGATGTATGCCTCCCATGTGGGAGGTCTCCAGCCCAGTACCCACACTGTGTGGCCATCACCCACCTGTGTGGAACAAAATCATGTCGAAAACTGATAATGTGCAAATATGGAGACTGCTCTGGGCCCTCCGATTCTCTCTGTTTCTGTCACTCTCTCTCTCTCTCTCTGTCAAAAACAATAAAATAAGTCTTTAAAAGAAAAAAAAATACCTTATTCCCCAGCAATTCCACTTCTGGGTATTTATCCAAATAAATTAAAAATATTAATTCAAAAGACCATATGCTACCCTATTTTTATTTCAATGCTATTCACAATAGCCAAGATATGGAAACAACTGAAATGTCCACAAATAGATGTATGAATAAAGATATTATAGTAATTTATACAATGGAGCATTACTCTACCATAAAAAAATAATAAAACATTACTATTATATTTGCAACAACATGAACGGGCATAGAGGTTATTATACGTAATGAAATAAGTCCGACCGAGAAAGACAAATACCATATGATCTCACTCATATGTGAAATCTAAAGAACAGGATAAATGAACAATCAAACAAAAATAGACCCATCTAACAATCAAACTTATGGTTGTTAGATGAGAGGGTGTTGGGGTATGGATGAGAAAGGTAAAGGAATTAGGAAGTATACATTGGTAGTCACAAAATAGTCATGAGCATGTGGAATACAGTATTGGGAATATAGTCAATAATGTAAAAACTATGTGTTGTATCAGGTGGGCACTAGACTTATTGGGGGGACCACTTCATAAATTATATAAATGCTTACCCACTGTGCTGTGCACATAAAATAATATAAAATAATATTGAATTTTAATATAATTTTTATATATGGGGGAAGCGTCTGTCCAGAAAGTATCCAGCCATGTAATATAAGAATAGAAGCACCTATGGCTGGATTTTTTCCAGACAGCCTATAGAACACAACATAGTAAATATTGTCAGTGGTATTGTAATAACTATCTACGTAAGATGTCAGATGTGTAATAGACTTGTTGGGGTTATCACTTTGATTTTTTGTTGTTTGTTTGTTTTTAATTTAATTTATTGAGAGAAGGTAGGAGATAGACAGAGAGGGTGTGGAAGGGAAAGGGCCCAGAGGAGTCTACATGGCTGTACATCATTTGTTCTGACATGGTTTCATTCCACAATGCTGGATGTGGCCATTCAGGGCAGAAACCTAACTGTGGGGACCTCCCTCATGGGAGTCAAGAACCTTTGCCACCAAGCCATCCCAGCAGTTACCAATTATACCACAGTTCAGCATATGGGTTTGCATGGGCCTGGGTCGGGATTCAATTCCTGGAACTTGAGATTGCAAGGCAAGCACTCTATTACTGAGCTATCCTGGAATCCCAGTTATCACTTTGTGAGGTATGTAAATGTCTAAACATTATGGGTCTTTATATACCTGAAACTAATAAAAAATAAAATAAATTTAAAAAGTTTAACAAAGGTGATGCTCAGTGAGTTGAACATTCATCTTGCAGACCCAGGGTCCAAGGAACAAATCCTGGCCCTGGCTGGTGTGGACCCATATACTGAACTGGGGTGTGGCCCCAGTTTGGTTCTCACTGGGGTGCGATACCCATGTAGGAAGCCTCCATTTCTTCCCCCTGCTTGTGGGGGCATGCATGCCTTTTATGTGGGAGGCCCCTGGGCGTGGTTCCCACCCTGCACAGCCCCCTGCCCACCTATGTGGAACAAAACTGTGTCAAAATCACTGATAACATGCATCTATGGAGACTGCTCTAGGTCCTCCCCCTTCTCTCTGTCTCTCTGTCAAAAACAATAGAATAAAATCTTTTTAAAAAGTTAAAAATATATAAAACCTGGCTCTTTTTTTTTCAAATTCTGACACCTAGTTACAGTTCTGATCACTAATTATGTTGCTTATGAGAGGGTTTTCCTTATACCAAGCAACAAGCCCACACCAGCTGGGTGTCTTGCAATTAATGAGATAGCATCACACTTCAAAGGTTAAGCGTTCAATCCCACAACACTGCCCTCCACTTCAGATGCTAATCGTATGTTCAGTTTGTTAGCTATGCTTATGACTGACTGGCTATAGATTGAAGGCTTCAATGACCCCTTATCTTGGGTTTGATTATTTTGTTAGAGTGGCTCACATAACTCAATGAAACATTTCAATTACTGAATTACTGGTTTATTGCAAAAGCATGTAAGTCAGTAATAGCCATATGGAAGAAATTCATAGCATGAGGTATGCAGGTGGAGTATGTACAGAGCTTCCATGCCCTATTCAATCACACTACTCCTTGCATGTGTTCAACAACCCAGAAGCTCTTCAAATCCAATCGTTCTGGGTTTTTATGGAGGCTGCATTAAATATGCATGATTGATTAAATCATTGGCTATTAGTGACTGATTTAACCTCTCTTTTTTCCCCTCTCCCCAGAAGTCAGTGGGGTAAGACTGAAAATTCTCACCCTATAATCACATGGTTGGTTCTTCAAAACTCCCCTAACATGAAGAGACACCATTATTGCTCTCATCACTTAGGAAATCCCAAGGGTTTTAGGAGCTCTGTGACAGAAACAGGGGCCAAGATCAAATTATATTCATAATTAGAGATTACAGTAACACAGTAACAAATTAGGACAAGGAAGACGAGAAACATAAAGGAGAATTTTTCAGTTGTCCCATAGGCCTGCAATTATAAGAAGAGCTACCCTAACTGTCTCAACATATGAGAGCATAAATAATCCCAAACTATATCAGGAGAACTTTACTTCACCCACATTACTATAACAAATGAAATCTATAAAATATAGGTAAAAAATAAGTGTCTCATTTAGTAGGTCAAATATAAAATAAAATGAGCTCATTATTGAATGGAAAATGAATCTATAGGTAATATTTATACCAGAAGTACTAGTAAAGTTTAGAAATAGCAAAAAGTACTACCTATTTATTAACCATCACAATTTATGCTTCAGAGAACAGAACACATAATTTCTCAACATGGTTTATGTTCTCCATGTCACCACTCAACCCTGATAGAATGATGCTAGTCCTTACCTCCAAGATTCAGGAGCATGCTTTTTATCTCAAGTGACAGATTTGAAGATAAAGTGGTCTCTCTTAGATAGAGCATTTGTCAATTAAACTGGGGGTTCTTGGTTATAATAAGAAGCCACTGGGGCTTGAGAATTCAGATAAAGACAGAACCAAAAGAACAGAGGTCCAGCTCATATCTTTAAGTATGATCGCTTCTTGGAAGTTAAGAAAGAAGGGGTCTTAAACTTAGTCATCGATTGTAGTCACTTCGTTTTTTGGTTTTTTTTATATATATGCATATATTTTTTTTTTGACAGAGAGAGAGAGAGAAATACAGAGACAGAGACACAGAGAGAACTGAACTGGGGGAGCTCCCAGTTCAGCATATGGTTCCGCATGGGCTGGGGCCGGGATTTGATCCCCGGTCCCCAGCGCTGCAAAGTGAGCACTTAACCCACTGAGCCATCCCGGCTTCCCCACACTTCGTTTTTTGTTTTTGATTTTTTTTAAGATTTACTTTATTGTTTTTGACAGACAGAGAAAGACAGGGACAGAGAGAGACAGAGAAAAGGATGAAGGCCCAGAGCAGTCCCCTCAGCTGTACATCATCAGTTTTCAACATGGTTTGGTTGCACACAGGTGAGTGGGAGCTGCTCAGGGCAGGAACTGGGCTGGGCCAGAGGCCAAACTAGGGGGGTCAGAACCAAATTGGGGGCCAAAAACCAAACTGGGGGCTTCCTGCATGGGAAGCACACCCCAGTTCAGCATATGGGTAGGTCCTCACAGACCAGGGCTAGGATTTGATCCTCAGTCCCCGGGGCTGCAAAGTGAATGCTTAATCCTCTGAACCATACTGGCTTACCCAGGTAACTTCTTTTTTTCTGAATCATTCATATTTTTTTCTTGCTTAGAAACAACTAGAAAATTGATACCATCAAGTCTTTAGTTTCTAGAAAAGTGTTTTCCAAAGTAGTGTGCATAACAATTCATAGTGGTGGGAAGATAAAATACTATAGCTTTTTTTTTAATCTGCATTTTATCTTACCCTCTTTAATTCAAACATTATATTTTTATATATTCATAATAAATATGTATATTTTGTCACAAAATCATGTATATTTTTTCTAAACAAATAAACACATATTGAAGTATATTACTATAGACTATTTTTACTTGAATATATGATCCCATAAATTTGGAAGGTGTACACAACGTGAATCACTTGGGTCCAGAAGAAAATTATAAGGTCTTTATATTTGTTTTAAATCAATAAACAAGAAATAAATTAAGTTTTACTATGTTTCATATAAAACTATTGCTGAAACCCTCCCTGATACCTCTCCTTAATCCTTTGATCCAGGTCAAGTGTCTGTCCCAACTGCAATAGTACAATATACCCTGAAGAAGACTACAGGAGTCTGTACTTATTTCTAAAACATATTGCAACATCCCACAGACTTGGAAGGAACAAATAAGTTGCTTTACAGATCATATATTTAGTATTAACTAGAAACGTTCTCACACAAATGAACAGGTGGCTTCTTTCAAAAATAAAATAAAAAACAAAAAATTAGCAGTTTTGATATCTTGCTAAGTACAAGTAAAATTAAGAAACTGGCAGAGTTAATATTTTACTCCTGTCATGATCTTACAGTCTGATCCATAGCAAGGTGTAGATGATAGGCCTCTAAGCAGATCTGATAAGAAAAGAGCCAGCTATTCCAAGTTATTGATAGAACAATTTAATGTATGTCATAAATCCATAATACTAGTGAGAAACTGTATTTCTCACTAGTAGAACTAAATTTATATTGCAGCCTGAAATATTATTTTTTATACTCACTGTATTATTTCCAAACTTACAAATTATATATACATAACTATATATAAATAAATGTATATAAATTAATGGTTAGTTATAATTGTATAAGTAGTATGCATCAATATTTATTTTTATTGGGAAAGCATGCTTAAAATTCTTAATAGATAAGAGTGCATAATTTAAAAGTTGGATTACTAAAACTCTAGAAAACATAAAATTGTGGCTTACAGTTTTTTTTAATGCTTTTATCAGTTACCTTCATAAATCATGTAAATATGTCACTGATAGACTATTCTATAGTACTTTATTAAATGTTTTTTTTATTTAGTTCAAAATGGAGCTTATTAATTTTTGTAACTAAGTTTTCTCTGTAGGGTTGAATAAATCCTTTAGCAAGTCCAACTAACATGCATTGAAACCTACAAAGAACATAGTAATATTGACAAATATTATATGTGAATATAGTTCTTGGCTTCCAATAACTGACAGTGAATTTTTTATTAGCAGGAAAATATATAATTAGGATAATCTCTACACATTAAAATTTGAAACATTATTTTATACATGAAGGGAATATTTTAAGTAAGATAGAATAGAATTAAATTGAGTTGCAGAATTACAAATGATTATCATTAATTCTTCATACTATGAAAAGCAGATATTGGAAAGACATTC
>PVKE010006403.1:0-54302 GCA_004027555.1 Craseonycteris thonglongyai | reverse complement strand
TCAATCTCCTCCGTAAATCAGGGGTGCTGAGCTGTTGTGGGCTGGTGCCCTGCTCTCACCCCGCCCGCCGGGAAGTGCAGCCGCCCTGCTCCACAGTCCCTGTGCCACTTTAGGCTCTGTGATCTGATTAGGGCACTGCGTGCTGTCCCTTGAGTTCGGATGTTAAATTGTCCAGTCTTGTGGGGCTTCCACGCTCCCTAGGTCTCGGCTTCCAGCCCGCCCTCGATCCAGCTCCACTTTGACCGTAGTCCCCCAATCCCCCTTTGTTTTTGCCAGCCCCGGGCCATGCTCCGAGTCTCTGTCCCTGCACCGCTGCTTCCCTTTTCCTCTCCCACTCTCCCCTTTTTTCTCTAACCTTTGGGTGCTGTTCTGCATTGTGTGGTTCTCTTAGTTGAGGTTTCTTCTCAGGGCTTCCCCTGTGGATTCCCCTCTGTTCACAAGGCCCTTCCCAGGCAGTTATCGGCGTTCTCCTCTCATGCCGCCATCTTGGATCTCCTCTGCCTCTGTCCTATTTTTTGTTTTTGACAGAGAGACAGACAGAGAGAAGGGGGAGGGCCTCAAACAGTCTCCATAGTAGCACATCATTGGCTTTTCCGCATAGTTTGATTCCACAGGTGGGCGGGGCTGCGCAGGGCAGGAACAGGGCCAGGGTCTCACCCCAGTGAGAATTGAACTGGGGGCACTCCCCAGTTCAGCACATGGGTCCACATGGGCTGGGGCCGGGATTCGATCCTCGGTCCCTGGGGCTGCAAAGTGAGCGCTTAACCCACTGAGCCATCCCGGCTTCCCTGGCCTTATCTCTTAAGTCCACCCCTTATACCTCAGAACAAGGAAGTATGCTTGGTGCCTCCTTCCATTAGTGCAAACTGTCTTGACTGTTATCAGGACCCAGAACATGCTGCTGCCTTGTAAGTAGGTGAGCATCTAAATCAGGCACGTCCAACCTGCAGCCCAGGATGGCTTTGAATGAGGCCCAACACAAATTCTTAAAACGAGACTTCTTTTTGTGATTATTTTTCTCTCTTTAGCTCATCAGCTATTGTTAGTGTATTTTATGTGTTGCCCAAACTATTCTTCCATGTGTCCCAGGAAAGCCTAAAGGTTGGACACCGCTGGTCTAAATGGAAACGGGTTTAACAATTGGAGAACTCTGGATTCCCAAGGAAATGTCTGACTCCCATGGGCCCCATCTGAGGAATGTGCGCGCTTACTGCTTTCTTCCTGCACCCCAGTCTCACCAGGTTGACTGTGCCTTCCCAGGAGGAGTGCATGCTTGCAGAAGGCCTTTGGCTACCATGGTTACTCCAGCTGACCAAGACCATTGTGCATACTTACAGAGGCTACCACGGAGGCTGTACCAGCAGGAAAACAGCAAGCATTCCTCAGAAACTTTCAGAACCACTCTTGTCTCTGTTACCTCTCCAACGAGGGGAAGCTTTTACATTAAGCCAAAGAAGTTTTAAAAATATTTAAACTGGGGAAGCCAGGATGGCTCAGCGGGTTAAGCACTCACTTTGCAGCCCTGGGAACCAAGGATCAAATCGTGGCCCTGGCTCATGTGGACTTATATACTGAAATGGGGTGTGCTTCCGATGTGGTAGGCCCCCAGTTCTTGCCCCCGGCTTGGCCCCTGGCTCAAAGGGACATACCTTCCATGCAGGAGGCCCCCAGCCCAGCTCCGCCCACCTGTGTGTCCCCCACCCACCTACGTGGACCAAAACCATGTTGAAAACTGATGTACAACTATGAAGACTGCTCTGGTCCCTCCCCCTTCACTCTGTCAAAAACAATAAAATAAATCTTCAAAATAAAATCATACTGAGCAAAATTTTTGTGTTAGCTATTCTTATTACCTTTCCTAGAATGACCAGGGGAAGGCTGTTCTGCAGTTAGAACCACAAAGAGCGAACTTAGCATCCCTGTTTTCAGAGGAGGCACCTGAGACCCAAAGGCATCTCCCAACTCTTAGTCTGTTGTTTGCACTGCACCATGTGTGAACACAACCCATGAGCCTCATGCCCCGATCCCCACAGGGAGCTATGAGTAAGTGGAGCATCGGATTAAGACTGAACATAGCAGGTGTGGTCCCAATTCTGCAGCTAATATTTGTCTTTGGGCAATTCCCTTACTCTGGTCTTGATTCCTGCATCTATGAAACTTCCTTTTGCCAGGGATGGTTGTAATGGCCACAAGTATGAAAACTTTGGCTGTTCTCAAAAGCCCTATAAAACACAGAATCATAGTCCTGAGGACAGGTGTTCACCCAGACTTCCAGCCTGAGGTCTTTTCCCCCCTGATGTTAGGGTGTCCACTGCTTTCTGGAGCTCCCTGAGCCTTCACAGTTGTACTTCTCTAGCAGCAGTCAGAATTCCTGCAGTGCTGTGTGATTCCTGGGCTACACATCCAAGAGGCAAGATGGAAAATCACAAATCACCTTACAAGCCAGTTTACCAAATCCAAAAAGAAATATTTCATTCCAGTCTGGCCCAAGGTATCAAGAACATGATGGTCTACTCTCATAATAAAAGAAATGCAGGTTTGCCACAGTTCACACATCAAATGCCTTAAAGGTCACAGTCAGACCCACAGAGCTCAGTCCCCCACCTGCTAGCTCAAACCCTGTTGCAGGGCTGTGAGGTGTGCCCTGGTCTAGGGACAGGCAACTTGTTCCCTTAAATACTGAGCCAGCACCTCAGTCCCTCATTAGGACTTCATCAGATTCTGAAGGTCCTGCCAGCTCCCACATTCTATTACAACAACATAAATGGCCTTGGCTTTTTTTTTTTTTTTTTTTTTAAGATTTATTGTTTGAGAGGATGTGAAAGAGAGAAGGCAGAGGACCCAGAGTAGTCTCCACAGTTGTATTCCACACAGCTGTATGTGGGGCCACATGGGGTGGGAACCGGGGGCCTCCCTCATGGGAGGTGAGAACCTTCACTGCCCTCCCGATGGTCACCAGTTGTGCCCCGTTCAGCATGTGGGTTTGTACAGGCCAGGGCTGGGATTTGATCCCCAGACCTCACAGTTGCAGGGCAAGTGCTCAACCTGCTGAACTATCCCAGCATCCCCTTTGGCTTCTAATTTTAAGGTATGAAGTTTCTCAAGAATGAGTGTAGGGTTATGGAATTACAGTCTCAGCAATCAAGACCTTTCACTCAGTTTTTCCTGCTGCCCAAGAAAGCCCATACAGAGCTGCGCCCGTTGACTTATTACTGACTGAAGGAGGACAATCCTCCAGTTTGCCTGCTCCCAGAAGGAGCCTCCTGCACTAGCTGCCCATCTCCCAGGGTTTTGCTTTATCATTTTATTCCCTCCTCCCACTCCCACAATGATCAGATCAGCCAAGAGGCCACGTAAATCAACACGGTGATCTCTGGCTTTTGTTAATATGTGTGGCATGGCTTTGGGATTGATGTCTTGAACTTTATCCTAAAGGCTTAAGCAGAGGGTCAGCTGGCACTGACAGCTGGAGCAGCTGGGAAGGTCGCACTCGTCGGCACTGGTGTGTGGACTTCATTATCGCACAACAGAGCATCCACGTGGCACCTCCCGTGCCTGCGCCAGGAGCTCTGTGTGAGGCTGTGGTGTGGGGAAAACGCTAAGTCGGCCAGTGACCCCTGCAATGCCCGGGGCGCTCCTCAAACCTCACCACTGCTCAGAGTCTCCGGGTTCGGTAAAACACACGGGCCTCACCCCCAGAGTCTCTGATTGTGGGAAGACACCCACCCACGTTTCTGACAAGTGCCAGGGCTGCTGCTGCTGCTGCTTGTGGTTCAGGGGCCCCATCTGAGAACCGCGGACTCAGGCAGTGACATCTAAGAGTCCGGGGTGCACGGCCGGAGTGCTGGGACTTCAGGACTTCAGAATGTAGGAGGGTGACCAACTGCCCCACTTGTCTGGGACTGACAGGTCACTATAGGCTGAATTGTGGCCTCCAAAAAGCTATGTTGAAATCTTTAAAGATTGATTTTTATTGTGTTTTTTACAAAGAGAGAGGGAGACAGAAAGACAGAGAGAAGGGGGAGGGCCCAGAGCAATCTCCATAGTTTTACGTCATCAGTTTTCAACATGGTTTCATTCCACACAGGTGGGCGAGGGCCAGGCAGGGAAGGAACTGGGTTGGAGGCCTCCTGCATGGGAAGCACATCCCAGTTCAGCGTCTGGGTCATGGGTCTGCACAGGACCGGGACTCAATCCTCAGTCCCCAGGGCTGCGAAGTGAGTGCTTAACCCGCTGAGCCATCCCCACTTCCTCAACTCCACACTTTTGTCTTGAGAGCAGGTATGTGATGAGCCACACCTGCCTGACTATTCGTATATGGAAGACTGAGCTTTCTTGTCTTTGCAATCTCTTTAGCAGTTGGCCTGTGATGCATACCATATTCTGCTTTAAGGCTTATTCAATAATACAACAGTTTGCTTTCTCTTCTATCTTTATGGACAGGCTTTCTGGATTGGGAGATTTTGTTTTTAATTCTATTCCCCCAAAAGGCCTGTGTCTAGAGACAAACGCTAGGGCGTGTGGTTTGGACACTGTGGATGTCTATGGGAGCAGCAGTTGGGCCAGGACTCCTGGAAGGCCCGTCCTTGGGTGTGAGGGTGACATGCAGGGCCCAGCATGTCCCAGCTTCCTTGGATAGCCTCCCAGAGCTGGGCCCTAAGAATTGCATGGCCTCCTTTCCCTAGCCCTAAGGGTTCCATCTATGCAATGGTGAGCAAAATACACTTTCCTGAGAGCAGCTCAGACTGCACCCCACAGTCGCCACTCCTCCTCATCCACTGCCCCCCACTCTGAAACCCCCCCGGGCCCCCCTTGTGCAGATGAGCTCTCTCCTTTGATCTCAGAGCTGGCCCCTGCCCCAGCTCACCATCAGAGTCATGGCTTTATGTGTACACATCACATTTTCCTAGCAGTTCGGAGCTGCAGATCTTATGGCCTCAATGTTGACTGTTCACTCTACAAACAATCTTTGAGTCTCTGTCATGTGCCAAGAACGTCTGTGCCTTGAGAAAGTCTCACGCTGGAGTGGAGCTGCATGTTCCTGTAATCCCGTCCTTGTTACCCAGGGTGGTCTGGATGCAGGGCATGGTGGCTCACCATGAAGGCAGCTCAGGTCAGGGTAGGTGACACCAAAACAAGGGATCTAGGGTAAGCAGTGATTTCCCCTGGGAAAGGGGGGAGGGGCGAGGGGTGGTATTCAGAGGGGCAGTACAGCAGGGGGGAGGTGAGGAAGACCTGGCAAGAGATGTGGGGCCTGCCGGGGTTTGGAGGCTGTTGAAGCAGAAGGTTTAAGGTGGGGCTGGGAGGTACCGGTAGCTAAGACCAGAGCAGCAGGCTGGGTAGAAGGAGGGGGTGGTGCAGCCAAGGGTTTTCTTTGTCCTCAAAGTAATCAGATAGGAAAGGGAGTGGGGGTTCAGGGCAAGCTATGCGGGAAGCGGGGAGGGTGAAAGGCAGCACTAGAGTACTAGAGACCTCCCCCAAGGACAGAGGGTAGGAGGTCTCCCCTTCCCCCAGCCCCAGTGTATGGTCCTGACTCAGTAGGGTCATTGCTGAGCTGGGGTCAGGGAGAGAGGCCTTAGGAGTTGGCTGGGACTCACCCGGTGCAGTGACCTCTGTGAGCACCAGACAGACCCTGGGCCGAGACTCAGGGCACCATGTGTTTGTTCCCACCGCTGAGCGGCCCCTCAAGGGCTTACAGCGCTAACTTGCTGGCCAAGCAGATCTTTTGCAGGAGGGGGCACAGGGGGCTGACCCAGCAGGGCACCGCCTGCTATACCTATGGACTGGGGCAGGACCGGCGGCCCATCATGGCACAGTGCTCTGGGAAGGTAATGCAGGGGCCCCTGGGTGAGTCCCCCACACACTCCCCCATCGCTCTCTATCCTCAGAATGGGAGGTGGAGGACTTGCTTGATGCACGCTTTGCATCTGACAAACCCAAGCAAAGTTGACTAAATTTCTTAGAAGCATAGGCCTGACCTTGGCTGAGGGTCTCTCTGCTGTGGGTTGGTATCCCTGCCCAACCCCTTGCCCTCAAGTCCAGAGCAAGGAGGGTGGCCAGGCCTGAACAGGGCCCTGGCTGGGTGAGCGTGCCTTGATTTGTCCTGCAGCTCCTGGGCCCCACTTCCTTCCCTGAGGCTGGTCTAAATGTGGCTGCTCCTTCCTCAGCACCTCCTCAGGGGCACTTGGAGCTGGTTCTCTGCAAAATGTTAAGATTTGATGAAACCTCAAATCCTGTGGGTGACCAGTCAGCCCTTCCTGGACATTTAGGGCCCTTGACCAGACCTGTCTTGTGCAGGAAGGTGACAAATTTGGATCTCTTCTCCTCTAACTCCCCATCCTAACTCATCTGATGCATCATTTGGTCTCCAAGGACTACATTCAAGGTTACTGTATCAGTGTGCATGGGCTAGGTTATGCTTCAGTAACAAACAACCCCAGAAGCCCACATTCCTCCTGATTCATACACCCTCCCCTGTGCCCCCAAAGGGCACTTTGATATCAACAGTGGAAAGAGAGAGCTGGGAAATAGTGCTCTGGCTCTCTAAGCTTCCACAGCTGCACACATCCCTGAGGCCAAAGCATATGGCCTCGCCTAACTCCAAGGGCCAGAAGGACAGTGCTGACATCCATGACTGCACTTGTGACTACAGTGGTTACTGAGTCCCAGGTAACACCACTTGTACTTTGCCAGGGCCCTTCTAGGAGCACAGGTCTTTTTTTCTCTCTCTTTTTCTTAATTGTTAAATTTATTGGGGTGACATTGATTGATATCAATTACATTGTTTCCAGGTGTACAATTCTACATTACATTGTCTATACATCGCATTATGTGCTCACCACACAGAATCAGCTCACTTTCCATCACTGTATGTTTGATTCCCCCTCCCTACTCCTCCACCACCCATCTCTCCCACGCACCTCCCCCCGCACCCTCAGGTAACCACTCAACTATTGACTGTGTCCATGAATCTTTGTTTCTTTGTTCCTTTCAGTTTTATATTCCACCTATAAGTGAGGTCATATGTTTCTTGATTCTTTCATTCTGACTTATTTCACTTAATAAGATGTTTTCAAGGTCCATCCATGTTGTCACAAATGGCTGTATTTCATCTTTTCTTAATTGCTGAATAGTATTCCATTGTAGAAATGTACCACATCTTCTTTATCCAGTCATCTATCAGAGGACACTTTGGTTGATTCCACGACTTGGCCACCGTGAATAGTGGGGGCACAAGTCTTGAAACCCAAAGAGTTATTGAATGTTTGGAATTCTAGGTTCCTTGGTAGAATGTGAGTTTGGGGGTTGATATGTTTCCTGTATATAGTTTGGGGACAAGGAGAATCTGTCAGTGCTATATCACCATAGGATACCGTGTCTGAACTGACAGCAAGGTTGTCACATGCCTGTCACCCAAAGGAGTGGCCTAGTAAGCAAAGGGGCGTAGCACACTGAAAAAGCCATTTGGAGCCATTAATCCTGCGCCAGGCCCTGACTCGGCTCCATGGGCTTCAGGGTCTCCAGTTTAAGGGCCGACCCCAGAACCTGACTTGCTGCGCACTGGGTGCTGGGTTGTGGTAAAGTGCTGTCTCTTGAGAATATTTACTAACTGTTACGTTCATCAATAAACAAAAACTGAGTTTAAGAGTTGCAGTAGGAGTTTGGAAAGAATCTGTTTTCAATTGGGCCCCTGGACAAAGGGTAAATCCCTGTGCCCACATATCTTCTGGAATTTGTCTGCTCAATGTGTGCTCCTAGCACGGGGTGGGCCAGGTGCTGGGTCTGATCCACCACACTTGCACTCCTTCACCCAGTCAGCCATGTTGCTCACCTACTGTGTGCAGCAGATCTGGGCTTCAGTGGTCCTGGAGTCAAGGTTCAACTGAGGATGTTGGGACCCAGGTGTCTGCTCTCAAAGTTAACAGAGACAAGCCTGTGACCCCACACCCGCCATCTGGCCTTTTAAATCGCTCTCTACGAGTGCAAGCACTTCACAGGGTGGAAGCTGGAGGTCTTCAGGGACAGCTTCCAGGACTGAGGCTTTATGAACCGGGTGAACTCCATCTGTGTGGAGAGCAGAGCCTGGGTCTGCTTCAAGCGCCCTGACCACAGGGCTAGCAGTTTGTCCTGGAGCAAGGTGACTACCCCAACTTCTTCCGCTGGAACAGCCACAACCACATGGTTCCCGTCAGCCTGCGGTGCTTCCTGCTAGAGTGGCCGAGGGTCAGACCTGGTCAGACATGGGACAAGTTACCAGGGAGCATGGTCCTCCCAGCTTGAAGAGCTGACAGGGCAATGGGATCTTTAAGGCGGAGCGATGCCCCACAGCCACTTCCACGTGTGTGAGAGGTGTGGAGACCAGTTGGCAAGCAAGCCCCTAGACCTTTTTACGCCTGTATTTTCAGGTATATACTAGGAAACCACTTTAAATTTTTGATCACAAAATTTGCTGAATTTGCCACACAAAATGCTGTTGGAAATGTTAGAAGTTTGGTTTTGCAACCAGACGGGGGCGCACTTGGCAATGAAGTAAGGCTGACCTGGTTCTGGTGTGTCCACCCAGGCAGGTCATCTTACAGCATTTTTCAGGACACTTCTATGCTCATTCGTGGAAAAGCTGATGGAGGAAATTCCATTACTGCCCAGGCAGCAGGAACTTGGGAGCAGGCTCTCACATGTGGCTGCGATGGCACAGTGTGGCCCCACGTGTGCAGGAAGAGCAAATGGGGGGTGTTGCTCCCCAGGAAGGACTGTGTAGGGCCAGTGTTCCCCTCACTAGGATTTGAGGACTGAACTTTCCCATTCCTTAGGATTCATCCAAGTCAAGTGAATTTCAGACTGTCTGGTAGGAAATGGCTGATTCCTGAGACCGGGGATGAGCAGCCAGCGTGTGTTTGCAGCAGGACTCTCGCTGCTCATGGGACCCAGGGTGCTAGTGAACACCTGAGGAATCCCGAGGGAGGGCCTCCTGTATGAGGCCCCTCTCTTTTCTACACAGGTTTCAAAACCAGCTGGTCTTTGGTACCTCACATTGTAAGAGGGCCATAAATGTTTGGGAAAAGCATTTACATGGTAGCCCTGGATCTTAGCTATTTATATGAGAAATGCCCTCGGTATCTTTCAAATGCTATTCTCCTCAGAGCTGTGTCTGGGGCTAGCTGTGATGCAGGCCCAGCCCCCACCAGTGCCAGATCCAGTCCTAAGCTGGCCCACCCGGCCTTTTGGAAACACAGGGAAACTTACAAGGAGATCTATGCCCTCATCCCGGGGAGCCAGCAAGCATTTCAGCAAATGAGATCCCTGTATTGTTTTAGAATTCTGGCTTCATGTTTTAACAAAAGGTTCTATTACAGTTTGTAAAATATTATCATTTAAAGGCTTGCCTGTGGCCTGTGGCTCAGGGGCTGGGGGGTGGCGGGGGGGTGGTGGTGGAGTGTTAGGGACAGAGGAATGTCTGTGGGCTGAGGCAGGAGTCCCCAGCCTGTGCACCAGAAGGGAGTCCAGTGCCCCCGGCCCTGGTCAGAGCACAGCCAGTCCTATAGGCAGTTTGCTTGCTCCGCCCCTCAGGTTCTCTAGTTGAAGAAAGAGGAGATTGGGCTGGTTCAGGGGCTCTGCAGCTTTTTGAAGCAGCAGAGCCCTTTCATTCAGCTAAAGCTCATGTATGAGAACAGAAGTGCTGGGTGGAGTGTGTCTGCTGGAGTAGGGGCACTCGTGGCCCCCTGGTCCAACGCTTGGGTATCCAGAGCCCTGGCTGGCTCTGGTTTCCTGTCCACACGGGCTTCTGTTCATGGGGAGGAAGAGAGAACTGTTGGCCGCCTTTCTTTCCTCCACCCTTGTGGGGCCCGCAGCATGGGGAGCGTTGGAGATTTCACCTAGAAATCTTCAAGGGTGGCAACTTCTCTGGCCAGTGCCTGGAGTTCAAGGATGATGGTTCCTTCCTTCAGAGCCAGTGCTGGGCCAAGAATTGTGTCAATACCATCGAGGTGTATGGGGACAGAGCATGAGTACAGACCACATAGCCACTGACCACAGGCCCAGCAGGACCGTGACCAGCAGGTGTGGGGAGGCTACAGGGTGGGTCAGACCCCAGCAACTGGTCAGCCTGGCCCCTGCCCCCAACACTCTTCCCTTCCCTTGGCTGCCTCCCCTTCCCCAGCCAAGCAGTGGGGTGGCTTCCTCCACATCCCAGCACAGACAATGTCAGGGGACACAGGGTCCCAAGGCTCCACTGAGGGAGGTGCCCTCCACTGCAGATCAGAGGGAGGAGGCCCTTTGCTTGCTGGTAGGCCTCTGATCGGACTGACCTTATGGACTGTTTGATTCTCTTGAGCTAGGGAAACCTTCCTGATTACCTGGGTGCCCTTCACCTGCAGCCCACAACCTCCTGGGTGACAAAAGGCAGGAGTGTTCTCTCCTGCCCCCACCCAGGGCCAGACCCTCTGAGGTGCTCATAGATCAGTCTGTGTCCTTGTCTGCCATCTCTGCTCTGGGGATTGTTAGCAGATGCCCAGAGGCTTGGAGCTGCAGCTGGGAAGGGAGGAACGGCACCACTGGGTCCCCGAAGTCTCTGGAGGCCAATGTCTCTGAGCAGCTGTCTTCACACATCAGTTTCCCACCGGAGGGGACATCCTGGGGGCAGGGACTTGCACATGGACTTACTTTGGAATCTCTGGGGCCTAAACCAGTGTGAGGCACACAGGTGGAACAGGAGCACTCAATGAATGAATGACTAGTAAGTGGTCCCCATTCAGTGTCAGACACCCTGCCATGGGTCACGTGCGATCTGTCCAAATCATCCTGAGAGCAGAAAAGAGCGTGGGAGGGTGTGTGTGCGCACACACTCTGGAATCACTCCTGGCCCTTGAAGACTGGTCAGTTTAAAATGTCAGCTTTCACTGAGCAGCCCTATGAACATGTCACACCCAGCACTGACCCCAGCACACAGGGCAATGAAAAGACAAAGGGTGGAGGAACAAGAACTAAGCCAAGAAGCAGGCTGAGAGCAGGTTGGTAGTGGGCTGGTGTGAGGACAGAAGGGAGTACTGGGCCTGCGGGTGGCCTTGAGCTCAGCACCCATCACTGATGTCCTGCCTGCCCTCCTGGCCTTAAGCAGGTCCTGGATGAAGAGCCCAACTCCCGCAGCCTCAGGCACCTGGTGGAGCGGGGCGACTTGCACAGCTTCTCCAGCGAGGCGGCTCACAGTGCACGTGTCTGGTCTCTCCACAGGGTTGTCAGCTTCTTCTAACTGGCCCGCCGCTACTTGGCTAGGACCAGGAGAGGCCCCATAGGAGGCCAGTCCCTTCCTGCCTCTGCTGAGCCTGGGAACCATAGGAAATAAAGGTCATAAAAGTAGAGAGTGAGCTGGCCTGAGCGATCTCTCTGCCTCTTCTTGACAGCAAGGTAGCCGGGTGAGGGCAACCCAAGCTCCAGGTAGAAGGCTGGTAAGACTCCCCAGGGCGGGGAGCCCAAGGGAGCCAGAAGGTGGAGGAGGGTACTGGGAGGCACCCACTGGGGAAACTATAGGTCATGGAGCCCAAGCCTTTCATTTTACATGTGACAAGCCCATGTCCTGAGATGGAGCGACCACCTCGGGCCCGAGGCAGCTCCTGCAGGAGCTAGGATGGCGCCAGCATGTTGCCTCTGACCCCCAGACACCCTCTCCCAGTTAGAAGAGAAGTGAGAAGAGGGCTGAGATGGGGGCGGGGTCCGTGCCTCTTCCTGACAGTGACATGGGACTGCCAGGCCATGTGCTCCACTCTGCAGCCAGAAGCCTGGTCCCAGGCTAGTGAGTCTTGGCCTTGGGGTGTATAGGACCTTGGTCCCTCTGAAAGAATAGCTGGCCCCCAGGGACATTTTCCCCTTACATCCTATAAGGAGAGAGAAATTAGGAGGGTACAGTGCTTGGAAGCCAAGAGTGGCTCATGGGGATGAGAGGAAGTGGAGGGAGCTTTCAGGGCTGGAGGGGACTCGGAGCTTCTGCTCCCACCCCCTCCCACTCACAGGGCCAGCAGCCCCAGGCTCCATGGAACTTGCCTGGGGCCGGGGGCCCTCCCTAGGACACTGGGCACTGCACGAGGTGGGGAGCGGAGGCAGGAGTCTGTCCTGGAGACTGCAGGACTTCTGGGATTAGCAGGGTGCTCACCCTCAACACCTCCCTGCCCACACCGCCTCCTCCATCCGGTGAGGGGGGCCCATTAAACACTGGGGGCAGCCCAGGGAGCTCCCAGCCCCTGCCCACAGCCCCGTATTGGAACCCTGAAGGCAGAGCCAGCTGAACTGACCATGGCTGTTCATGTAGGACACCTGGATGTGCTCCTCAGAGAAGGGACCTGGCTGTTGTCCTCTCCTGCAGGTCAAGCTGCTAGAACACAAGGGCACTGGCCTCCTAGACAGGGCTTCATCCTGACTGTGAGGACCAAGGTCCCTGGAGAGAAGAGGGGTCCTGGCTGGCACAGCATAATCACTGGCAGGAGTTCTGACCGTCAGATCAGGCTTGGGGTCCAGCTTTTCAAACCCCACACTGTCACCCTGGGGGTTCCTCTCCTCTGTGGCCAGGCTCTTGGCTGGCCACACAGGCCCACCCTTCCTCACTGCACAAGATGCTCCTGCTTTTCCCAGTAAGTGAAGGGGGTCCCCACTGGGAAGGGCCCCCTCCCCTTCCACGCTGGCCCTTACCTCAGGACCCCCATGGAACAGTACTTGAACCCTGGAGTTAATCTATAAGCTGGAATTGAAACCAGGAGTTTAGGAGAGAAAACAGGGTCCCAGAAAGACAAATTAAAATCTCTGGGGTTAGGTTCTGCGGCAGGGCCCCAGTGTGGAGGAGGCTAGGATGATGTCCCAGTGGAATATGAGGCTCCAGTTGTCCCAGTTCCCAGGTACTTCTCCCCGCAACCCCCTCACCCCCCCGTGAGAAATGGGACATGGTAAAACATCATGGGCTCCTGCCATTCACCCAGGATGGTGCCCACCAAGAGGGGTGGCAAGCGTGTCTGCTGTGGGCCCTCTCTAAGCAGAAAAGTCACAGCACTGCTCAGAAGGGGAAGATGTCCTTCTGCCATTTGTAGATGGGGCTCCACAAAAGGTGTGCCCTGTACCCCAAAATCCCTTTCACCTGCAACCCAGAGAATGGAGCCCAGGAGTCCCCGCCTGTGGAACTACAGGCTGCCAAGCCTAGAGGTTCTCTCCAGAAGGCTCACCACAAACTTGAAGAACCCACCACAGAACTAACAGCAAACCAGTTCAAATCTCTAAGCCCAGAACTACTGGACATTTAAATGTGATGTTGCTCTGTCTGAGTCTAGAAGAACATTTTTTTAAATTATGCTCTTATTTTTTATTTCTTTGCTAGTTTGTTCAGTGGATGGAGTAGTCTGTGAGTTCAGCTACACTGTGTCAACGGTCAACCTCTTCCCGCTCAGCTGGTCTATCGTGCAACCAACTGTCTGACCCCCAACCCCTCAAAACTCCACATCAGGTCTGGGAAAGGAGAGTCAGCAGGTCCAGCTAGCCCCTGGCCTCTAGGATCTCACCCCCTTTACCCACTGTTGGGCATTTACTGAGCATTTATTGAGTACTGACTGTATGCCACATTCTATGTAGAAGTTGTGTAATTTTACTTATTAAGCATAGCACCAACACTGTGGTATGCTTATCACCACTACAAATGAGGACACCTAGGCACAGTTTAAGCAACTTGTCCAAGGTCACACAGCAGTCAGGATTCATACCCAGATCAGATGAATTCCATTGTCCCAACCACTCTTCCGCACCACACATTTGCACATATAGGTGTATTTTACAATAATCGGAATAACTGTAGCCCCACCCAGTAGCAGTTGCATGCTCAAAGCATTGTCCCCTGTGCCATTTCCAACTCCCTGGGGCCTGGGAGGAATGGAAGGTAGTGTCCTTACCCTGAAGCAGGGCTCATGGGAAGAAGCAAGACCTGTCTTCTCCACTCACTAGTGGCGGGAACTGGGAGCAAAGGGTACTTACCGTAGTCAGCTCAGGCTGCTGTAACAAATACCACCACTGGGGGCATAGACTACAGAAATTCATTTTCATACAGTCCTGGAGGCCAGACGTCCAAGATCCAGGTGTCTGCAGGTTTGATTTCCCCTAAGTCTCCTCTTCTTGGCTTGTATGACTATCACATGGCCTTTCCTCCGCGTGTGTCTGTGTCCTAATCTTCTTATAAGGGCTCCAGTCATATTGGATTAGGTTCCACCCCAACTCCCTCATTTTAACTTAATCACCTCTGTAAAGATCCTGTCTTCAAATATAGTTATGAGAGTTAGGAGTTCAACATATGAACTGAGGCAGGGGAGCGCATTTCAGCCTCGAACCCAAAATGGACTCTCCAGGCCTCACTTTCCTGCTCTGTGAAATGACTGCAGTCAGGCCTATTATTCCAACTGTATGCAGCTGTATATGTCAAACAAGTAACTCACAGGAAGGTGCTGTATGAATAGTGGTTATTAGCACTGTGACATGTGCAATGTCACCCGGCACATCGGGGGAGCAGGGAGGAGAACATGTATCACGTGACCGATGAGTGAGGTAAAGAGCGAGCGAGGTCTGGGTTCTGACTCAACTCTACCCTGATCCTCTATTACTCATGAAGATATGACTTTGGACACACTGCTCTGGGCCTCAGTTTCCCCAGCTATACAGCAGGGATGAAATAGCACCGCCTCCAAAAGGATGAAATGTGAACTGCTGATGAAAGAAGCCTTCCCTCGGTCTAAGGAGGTCAGTCCAGCTCCCCAGTAGCCAGGCGAAGGGCCAGCCTCAGCCCTGCCGGGCATTCCAGAGGTTTCCCCTGAACTTGCCCCCCTACCCCCAGCACTGAGCAATACTGGCACCTCATTACCTGATGATTTAATGCTTCACTGATAGGCTTGTGCTCCAAGGTGACCTCCCCCTCACCCCAGTCCCCTGCTCCATAATCTGTCAGTAAATCTGCTTTTTGTCTGAAAGAAGAAAAACAAGATTCCCACCAGAATGCTTGTGGTCAGACTTGTAATTTGTCTGAAGTCAGTCCAGGGGTCGGAGGACCCAGGCCAGTGCCTTCTGAAGTCACATGCTTCACATATTTCTGTCTCCACTCTGCGGTTTGGAAGCTGCGGCTTTCACAGAGCCATCCTCGTGTCCCCAGGGCTCAGCCCCCAACCCTAACCCCCACCCCCGACCCCAGCCATGCCCACGGGCCCCCGGCTGACCAGGGGTTGGCATGTGGTGTTTATCAGATCCAGTCTGCCATAGGAAAAGCATTCCCTTTGAAGCCTGGGGCAACCAAGGGCTGGCCCAGGAGTGCTGTTGCCTTGTCCCCCTGTCCTAAGCCTAGGGAGGTGAGCCCCCTCCAGGTGAGCCCAGCTGACCTCCTGCACCCCCACAATCTCCACTAAAGACCTCCTATCTCAGCCTTCACCCCACCAGGAGAATCCCTTTCAAATCCTACATATCTTTGTTCCCCTCAAGAAACCATATGGATTTTCAATACAAACCTGGTGAACGTGAGAATTTTAAAAAATTAGCTTCAGGGGGAAGCTGCGATGGCTCAGCGGGTTAAGCGCTTGCTTTGTAGCCCTGAGGTCCAAGGATCGAATCCCAGCCCCGCCCGTGTGGACCCATATGCTGAATGGGGTGTGCTCCCCCTGCGGGAGGCTCCCAGCCCAGTTCCTGTCCTGTGCTGCCCCGCCCACCTGTGTGGAACAAAACCATGAGGAAAACTGATGACGTACAACTATGAAGACTGCTCTGGGCCCTCCCCCTTCTTTCTGTCCCTGTCTCTGTCTCTGTCAAAAACAATAATATAAATCTTTAAAAAAATGTAGCTTCAGAATTTCAGTTTGGGAATATGAAAAAGTTCTGGAGATAATGGTAGTGCAACAATGTGTCTTCAATCCCTCTGAAGAGCAGTTCAGACTATAAATCTTACGTTCTGTATATTTTACAAAACAGAGACAAAAACAAAACAAACCACTAGCTCCTTGTTGCTGGGGTACTGAGAGCTGTTGAGTATGAAGATCGTCCCAGATCCTGGAGGACCTTGTAGGTCTTACCTGCCCGCACCTCCCCTTACCTAAACAAATCTGTCACCTTCTTAGTGATCTCATAGGGTCCCCACTGAATGCTGCACAGTGACAGCTGGGAAAAGTGGAAGTGCACACGGACATGTCCTTCTGCAAGGTAGTTCAGGGAGCCAGGGTGAGGGCCTGGCTAAACACGGACTTCCTGAGTTCCAGCCCCTGCTCAGCCACACAAGTGTCTGGGGCAGCCCAGTGACATAAGACAGAGAGACTTGCACTGTGGGTTGTGAAGCCTGGACCAAAACATTATCATCTTTCTAAACAGGCCCGTGGCTTCCCTGCTGCACACAGCTAAGCCCCTTTTTGGAATCAGCCTTTGAAAACATCCTGCAGAGTCCAGATGAACTGCTCCTTGTGTGGACTCTGCCTGAGAGGGGCTGGGTGGCGGCTGCCAGGTCCCTGGAGGGGCCTGCAGGTTTGGAGAAGTCCTCGCTGGAAGCTGAGACCAGCCCCTTGCTCAGATCATGAGGGGGAGCAGGCTGATAACCCTGCATCTGGTCCATGCCTGCGTGGGACCCCCAGAACTGGATACCCTGGGTAGTGGACAGAGATGAGGAGCCATCCACCATGTGGGAGGGCCCATGTGCAACCACAAGGTGCTTGGCCATTATGAGGTACTGCTCAGGTTGGGGGATCAAAGTCAGAGCAGGAACACCCCCTTTCTCCACATACCCTGCTGGTTGCCCACACTTTGAGACTAACATGGTTATCTTCTGGGTCCCTTTCCCCTGGGAGGTTGGGAAAGCTGCCCCTGAGTGGAAGGCACAGGGAGCATGGCAGCGTGTCCACTTTAGAGCTCGCTCAGGCTCCCCAGAGGACCAAAGGAATGGGCACCACCCACGAATGGCTGCTGGCTGGAAATCCTTTCCTGAGGTTCGCCCCACAGAAAAGCCTCCAGAGAGGCAGCAGCCCTTCACCTAGAGGGGGCGCTTGAGCGCCTCTTTACAGCTCATGGAGGGGCGGCGGCCAAGGTCAGGGACGGTCCCATCTGACTCAAAAAGCAGGATAGACAAGGTACGTGAAGAGATCAAAGGTACAAGGAAAACACCGTCAGGCGGGGGTGAGGTTAGCATCCACAACATTAGCCACAGCATAAAGTCCTGATTCTTTGCTAGAGTGGGACTCCTGACTGGGCCAAAGCAAGCAGGATCAAGTCCAGGATGCAGAGTCCAAAAGATAAAAGGAAACCAGTGTCCCTGGAGGAGCACAGCAATTCCTGGGATTCAGGCCAAAGAGAAAATTCTTCCATGGACCCATGCTGATTTTCATGAGCCACATCCTCAACATATCCCTCCTGCAAAGAAAATAATGAGTTTCCTAGGATTTTTGCTAGTAACACCCCATAAGGCTAAGCCAATGGCATTACACCAAGGTAAACTTTCTGTTGGGGAGATTCGAAAATGCCTTGATAACATAGGAACATTTAGCTAATTCTAGGTGAATCTAATTGGACTATTAAACCAGAGCTTAGCCATACTTAGTCATCAATAAATACTAATAACAACAATGCGGCTAATATTTATTGAATAAATGTGTCCAAAACACTGTCCTAAATAATTTTTACAGATACTGAAGTGGGTATATTACTCTCTCTCTATTACAGCTGAAGAAATAGACTTTAAAAAGTTACACGGGGAAAGCTGGGATGGCTCAGCAGGTTAAGCTTCCTTTGAAGCCCCAGGGACTGAGAATCAAATCCCAGCCCTGGCCCGTGCAGACCCATATGCTGAACTGGGGTGTGCTTCCCATACAGGAGGCCCCCCAGTTTGGTTCTCACCCCCCGGTTCCGCCCCTGGCTTGAGTGGTTGTGCCTCCCATGCGGGAGGCCCCAGCCCAGTTCCCACCCTAGTGGCCCCCGCCCACCTGTGTAGAATGAAACCATGTTGAAAACTGATGACGTACAACTATGGAGACTGCTCTGGGCCCTCCCCCTTCTCTCTGTCTCTGTCAAAACAATAAAATAAGTCTTTTTAAAAGAGAAAATGTTATGTATAACTTTGAATACCACCTTTGGTGTGGCTCTTGGGGAGCAAAATGGGAAAGGGTTCCAGAGGAAAGGCAAAATGACTCAGGTGGAGACTACAGAGCACCTTGGCTGTTTAGATTAGAGAGGGAGGGGGCAGGATGTTTGGGGGCTGCAGCAACACATCCAAGCACATCCATATCTTCAGTCCCATTCAATGGTAGCCTCTCAGGAGGGCAGGACAAGTGTTGTGGTTCCTAGTTGACAAATAAAGACATTGAAGCCCAAGAGATGAAGGGGTTCGCTTGTACTCACATGTTGGGTCTCCATTGTGCAGTCCAGCCCCCATCCAAGACCTGGGGCTGACTTTGTCTACTCAGAATCCCTTCCTTTGGGGAGCTGCCTTTGGGAATAGAGCAATGCATGTGTGGGTCACATGGGGCAGTCCCTGGAGAGCCGGGGCACTGTTGGAACTAACCATAGAAAGAGGGGTGATTGTGTGTGAGCACTGGACAGTGAGCGACTTGTTGGATCTGCTAGGATGGCTGTGAGTCTGATGAGGCAGTCACAGGGTCCTGCTCCCAACCATTAAACTCATGGTAGAACAATTAAATTCTCTCCTAGGAAATGAAATCAGACCAGGTAAGATAAACCCTGGAACCAAATCACACCAGGAGAGAGGGCTCCTGGAGTCAAGTTAACTCACAACATCCTAAAGACAAATTCCACAAGTTTTGGCTACTGAGACCCCTAGCATTTCCCTAATTCATATCCTCCTTTAAAACTAGATGCTCGTCTCTTTCTTCACTTGATATTTTTCCCATGAATCCCCTTTCCTTGCTTAAATTCATTAAACTCAGTTTCCTTTGCAGCAACCAAAGATCCTGACTGACCTCCACTCATCCCTGCCTTTCTGCTCCCAAAAAATAAAGGCAGGTGTAGAGAGTGGCTTCCCTTTGAGAGAGGACACTAAAGTCATGTAAAATACCCTTTGTAGAATTAACAACCCTTGGACGAATTAAACTTGGCTTCAGAATCCACACAGAGCAAGCAAATGCATCATTTTGTGAGCAGCTGGAAATCTTCTGGAATGAATGAAAACAGATGCTGCTAAACCAGGCTCCCTCATGGTCCCGCCCAGCCACACACATGCATGCACACACGTGCACATAAGCACGTGTGCACATACACGTACTCTAACCAGGATGCTTTACTGTGGTGGATGAGAATAAAAGCTGCTCACAAAAGGAGAGATGCCCATGTGCACAATGTCTGGTATCTCTTATGGGGACAGAAGTGTACCCTGCACCAAGAGACTGGTTATCATCTTGCTTGCCTCTGTCCTCAGAGAAAAGCACTTAGGGGTGGTGCCCACATTCCTTATCTAATTATTCAGGAAAAGACACTCTTGCTAGACCTTTGCCCAAGATCTCGCTCTAGGAAAATTCAGTGGGATCAGAGAAGGAAAGACCAGGAGCCTTCCATGTCTTAGGCACAGAGGGGAGGGCCTGCTCCTTTCACGCCACTGATGCCCTGTCACTTGATGGACACCTCATAGACTTGGATCCTAACAGATCTGAAATCTCCCACTCACTAACTGAGTAACTTCATCTTTTTAATTTCTCTAGGCCTCAGTTTCCTCATCAGTGAAACCAGAAAGAATACATATCTTGAGAAGTTGTTATGGAAATTAAGTTATAACACATGTGCAGAGAAGATTGCCTGTCTTATAATTGTCATTTGATTATAGTGAAACCATATAAAAATTCCAATAGCATTGGAATTTTTGTTTGTTTAGTGTTGAGGGGGCGTGGTGGAATAAAATACGTAGAAAAGGTTCTACCCACCTAGTAAATTACATTGTCACTTTCCCATCAGCCCACAGTGGTGAATACAGCGACCTGGTTTTACCTCTCTCTCCATGATCTGCTGCAGGCAGGATGCTGGTGAAAGCTGTGAATGGTGCATGACTTTCAAGGAATCACCTGCAAGAGGAGTTCAAAGCTTTGGCCTGAAACCATAAACCAAAGATGGCTGCTGCCTGCACAGTGAGAAGTCAGGAGGCTTCAGAAGTCCCCCCCGCCCCCCCCCCCACCCCATACATTCTCCCTCTGCTTTGGAAAGGCTGAAATCTGAAATGTAGGGGGGAAGTATTTTGTTGTTGTTCCCTTAACAGCAAATGGAAGCTCAGTAATTAGAGGGAATCAGACCAGGACCCTAACAAGAGAGGGGCGCCCCTGCAGAAGCAGCTAGAACTTCCCCACAGGCCTCCTAGCCAATGAAATGGGTAGCAAGGCAGCAATACATTGGAGGAGCTTAGCTACCTTCTGGTGAGGATGTTTGGGTTGCTTCCAGTCGGTGACTATTGGAAATAAAACTGTTCTGAAAATTCATGTGTAAGTCTTCCTATGGACATAAGCTTCCATTTCTCTTGGGTAAAGAGGAATGGATAAGTCATCTGGTAGGTGTGTTTAACTCTTTAAGAAACTGCCAAACTTTTCCAAGTGCTTGTGCCACTTTAGGTTCACATCAGATGTATATGAAAGTTCTAGTGGCGCCATATTCTTACCAACACGAATTCTTGGCCCATTCAGACTTGTTTATTTAGCCATTCTAATAGGTGTGTCTGATATCTCATTGTGGTTTTAATTTTCATTTCCTTGATGGCTCGTGATGTTGAGCATCTTTTCATGTGCTCATTAGTTATTCATAGATCTTCTTTGGAGAAATGTCTATTCGAATCTTTTGGGTTATTTATCTTTTTATTGTTAAGCTGTAAGATTATATATATATATATATATATATATATATATATATATATATATATATATATATATATATTCTGGATACTAAACCCTTATCGGAGATATGGTTTGCAAATATTTTCTCCCATGCCGTGAATTTGAGTTTTCATTTTTTTTAAAGATTTATTGTTTTTGACACAGAGCGAGATAGAGACAGAGAGAGAAGGGGAGGGCCCAGGGCAATCTCCACAGATGTATGTCATCAGTTTTTCAAAATAGTTTCATTCCACACAGGTGGTGCAGGGCAGAAACCGGGTGGAGGCCTCCCGCTTGGGAGGCACGCCCCTGAGATCTGGGGGCCAAACCAGGGTCCTCCTACATGGAAGTTCATCCCCACACACACTTGGGAAGTACATCATAGTTCAACATATGGGTCCGCATGGGCCAGGGCCAGAACCAGGACTCGATCCTCAGACCTTGGGGCTGCAAAGTGAGTGCTCAGCCCGCTGAGCCCTCCCAGACTCCAGGGTTTTCATTCTTTTGATAGTGTACATCGAAACAAGTTTTTAGTTCTGATGAAGTCCGAGTTTTCCTTTTGTGGTTTGTTTGCTTATGCTCTAGGTGTCATAGCTAAGAAATTATTTCCTAATCCAAGGTCATGAAAATGTACACCTGTGTCTTCTCCTAAGAGTTTTATAGTTTTTGCTCTTACATTTAGGTCTTGATCCATTTTGAGTTAATTTTGTATGTGGTGGTGTGAGGTATAGGGTCCAACACCATTTTCCAAAAAGATTGTGCTTTACTGCTTTGAATTATCTTAGTTGAAGATAGATTGACCATAGATACCATATTTCTCTGTGTATAAGACTCTCCCATGTATAAGACAACCCCCAATTTGTGGTCTATCAATTTTGGCCAAAACTATCATCTGATACATGAAAAAATACAGTATATAGGTTTATTTCTGGGCTATCAATTCTATTCCATTGGTCTCTATTTCTATCTTTTTTTCTTTTTTTTTTTTGGACAGAGACAGAGAGAGACAGAGAGGGGATGGGGGTGGGGGGCCAGAGCAGTCTCCATAGTTGTAGGTCATCAATTTTCTACATGGTTTCATTCCACACAGGTGGGTGGGGGCTGCACAGGGCAGGAACTGGGCTGGCGGCCTCCTGCCTGGGAAGCACACTGTAGTTCAGCACATGGGTCCACAAACGGGCCTGGTCCCCAGGGCTGCAAAGTGAGTGCTCAACCCACTGAGCCATCCAGGCTTCCCCTCTATTTCTATCTTTATGCCACACATTTGTTGACTTTTGCATGTTAAACCAACCTTGAATTCCTGGGGTAAATCTCACTTGTTCAATTTTTAAAATAGATATAGGGAGATAAAGGGTTATTCAGAGTATACATTCTTCTTTTTATTTTCTTTTTCTGATATTAAATATTATTTTTATATTAGTTTCTGATATACAGCATAATGGTTAAACATTTATATAATTTATACAGTGATTCCCCCAGGTTAGTCTAGTACCCACATGCCACTCACTATACATAGTTGTTGCAACATTGACTATATTCCCTATGCTGTACTTTACGATTATATGTTCTTTTTTTAAAAGATTTATTTTATTGTTTTTGACACAGACACAGAGAAACAGATACAAAGAGACAGAGAGAAGGGAGAAGGCCCAGAGCAGGCTCCATAGTTGCATGTGATCAGTTTTTGATGTGGTTTTGTTCCACACAGGTGGGCAGGTGCCACACAGGGTAGGGCTGCACAGGGCAGGAACTGGGCTGGGGGCCTCCCGCATGGGAAGCACACCCCAGTTCAGCATATGGGTCCTTACTAGCTAGGGCTGAAATTTGATCCTCAGTCCTCGGGGTTGCAAAGTGAGCATTTAACCTGCTGAGCCATCCCCGCTTCCCCAATGATTATATGTTCTTGATGGAGCTTGTGTCTTTTGTGTTCCCTGTGCTTGGGTTTGGCAAGTTCCTTGGATCTGTGGACTTATAACTGTCATCAAATTTAGAAACTTTCAGCCATTATCTCTTCAAATCTTTTTTCTGTTCTTTCCTTTCTTTTCTCTTTTTTTTAAAAAAAAATATATATATATATATTTGTTTGTTTATTTTTGACAGAGAGAGAGAGATACAGAGACAGAGAGATAACTAAACTGGGGGCACTCCCCAGTTCAGCATATGGTTCAGCACGGGCGGGGGCTGGGATTCGATCCTCAGTCCCCGGTGCTGCAAAGTGAGCGCTTAACCCACTGAGCCACCCCGGCTTCCCCTCTTTTCTCTTTTTTTAAGGACTCCAGTTATTCATATATTAGGATGCTTAAAGTTGTCCAACAGCTCACTGCTGCTCTTTCATTTAAACATTTTTTTTTGTTTTTCATTTTTGATAGCTTCATTGCTATGCATTCATATTTACTAATATTTTATTCTATCATGCCCAGTCTGCTGGGTGGTGGTTAATTTCAGACATTGCTTTCATCTCTAGAAATTCAGTTGGGACTCCATATCTTCCGTGCTTCTACCTCTCCTTTGAGCTTGTGGAATGCAAATAACTTTTATGTCTTTACAGCATTCCCCTGAGCTCCGTGTTGGGGGTGAGCAGTTACCTCTATTTCTTTTCCCACCTTGCGTAGTTTCCTCACATGCATGTGTTGATCAGTCTGTAGTGCATACAGAAAGGGACCTTCTATAGATCTCCAGGGGTCTCTCGTCTCTGGTTCTCTATCCTGCCATCTCTAGCCACTTTATTGTTCTCACTCAGCTCTTTCTGAAACTCAGGGAGTCCACTGGGCTTCATCTGAGTTCTTCCTTCCTGCTCTGTGGTCTGGAAATGCTCTCAGGGCAGTGAGATGGGTCAGTGGCAGGGTTCAACACCTTTTCCCCCTGTCTTTCAGGAATTACTGTCCTTCATTGACTGACATTTCAAGTCTTGAACACTATTGCTTTGTGTATAATTTGTGTTATTTTGGTTGTTTCAGGTAGGAGACAGGAGGGTAAATCTAATCCCTACGACTCCATTTTGGCCAGGGGTAGAAGTCAAAGCTAATGAATTCTGAAAGCTGTTTAAAAACTGCCTTCCCTTTGTCTCGTTAGCCTCTGACATGTCTCTGAAGCTGCCACAAGGAGTCTGTAGGGGAGATAAAGTGAAAATTTGGGGAGACGGGATGTTTACCAGCTGGCTTTCATAGTAGAGAGCAGCCCTAGTCAGACAGCCAGGAAAGGCGCAGGCATTGCAGACCCGCATGTGGGGCGACCTCCGCGGTCCATGTGCATGCCCAGACTCCAATTCCCCCTGGGCCAGCCTCTGAGCAGCAACCCTTTTGCACAAAGGGCCTGACTCCCAGCTTTGGAGGTCAGCAGCTAGAGGCAGTGGCCAGTACGAAGGAGATTTTCTTGGCATGAGAAGGAAATTTCGTTTTCTAAGCCTGCTTCCTTTTTAACCTTAACTTGATTGGAAGGACAGTGATCCCTTGGAGCAGATTGAATGTTGTCTGGGAATGAAGGGATGTGAAGAATAGGCCTGACCTGAGCCCAGTACTCTAACTCAGCCTGGCTGTGGACCCTCACTCAGGGACTAGGGGACTCTGATGTCCAATGTTGGTCCCATCCCTCTCTGGCAATACTGACAATGTGGGACATATGTATATGCAGAGACCTAAGGGTATATGGCCATGTATTATTCTCCCAACAATAACTTTAATTCTCTGATCATTGTCCTCCAAACATTTATAACAATACTGAAGCTTCTCAAAGCCTCCTTTTTTAAAAAAGGCACAGTATGTCTTGTGTTTGTGCACGAGAGTCCTCCCTTCCTCCCTGCACACATCCAGTTTCTGAAGAGGCCACCTCTGGACTAGGGCTCCACTTTCTGCCTTCCCTCTCCCGCGGGATCCCAGCAGCCCTGTCCCGCTTCCTTCAGCCCACCTCCACCAGTGTCCTCCGATGAGCTCAAATCGTAAGGCACCCGCCCCAACTCTTCAGTGGCACTTCCTGCCTACAAAATAAGGGCCTGCTCCGTAAGGTCGGCTACAAGCTGATTCACAAGTTTGGGTTTCTTGTGTTAGGCCACTTGGGGAATAAAAGGCCAAATGCCCGTGGGACCCCACAATGGGGGTTTCTTTCCAAGTATGGGCAGGCTCAACCACTGGGAGAAGGTCCGGTTGTTCTGAGGTGGGCTGGCTTTCCGATGTCACTCTGCTCCCTCGCCCATTCCCCCCCCCCACCCACCCACACACACAATCACAAATCCCCTCTGAGGTTTGCCCACTAGCTTCCCGAAAGAGGCCTAGAGGGAAATCCTGTTGCCTTTAGGACCCGGAGGATCCGCGTTGGAGGTGACCGCTCCCTGCCCCCCACGACGCCGGCACCGGAACTGCCCTAAAGGGAACAAGCAGGCAGGAGCACGGGGTTGAGGGTTCCCGCAGAGACCACGGTGACCGGCCCAGGCGCGCGCGGAGCCGCGCCTCCCACCCGCGTACGGGGATGAGGCGGGAGTGGTGGCCGAATGGTACCGGCGTGGTGGAGGGGGCTCCGCGCTCCTGGGACCCGGCGGCCGCTCCGCCAGGGCTGGCATTTGCGCCCCCCGCCCGCTAGTCCTCCACTTTCTCTCCCCGCGGGCCTTCGTTAGAATTCTGAGTGTGCGCGTGATTGCTCAACAAGGGAGCACTAGGGCGCTTTCTCCCCGAAGCTCCTTCGGGCTGGGCACCGTGAAGGAGCGGACTTGCCCTGGTGGAGGCGCGCAGCCGCCAGCGCCGGCGAGTTCCCGGGTGTTAGCGTCTCCCCGACCCGGACCCTCAGTCCACCTCCTCCTTCCTCGTCCCGAGCCCAGGGCCGTCCCCCGGTGCCGAGGCAGTGGGCCGAGGTCGGTCCCGGAAGGACCGGGGAGCTGTGAGAGGGCGGGGTGGGGGCTGGGGCACAGGCCCAAGAAGTGGGAGGGGACAGGGTGAGGGGTGGTCTCTGAGGAGGAGCCAGGCTGGACTGTATTGTTCGACACTGCGCTGTCCAGAGCACGCGGCGCTGACCGTGGAGCGCTCCGGGGGCGCTGGGTGCTAGACTTCCCGGGTACCCCCACCACCACCATCGGCGCCTCTCGAAGAAATCCGGGTTTCCCAGTGCGCCCCGAGAAGTCTCTGCCCAGCCCGAGCCCCGGAGGGTGGGGCCTGCTCAGGTGGGGAGAGGGTATCCGAGGGGGCATGGCAAGGGAGGTGCTCTGCACCCGTGGGGCTGAGACTGCCCCATGGGACGAAAGGGGATCCCAGGTGGGCTACCCCCACACTAGGTCAGCGGACTGGGAGGCCTTTTGGGCTACGCGGGAGCGAGGGACACCCCCCCCCCCCGAGCCCCGTGTCGCTGGAGGAGCCTGGCGGCCCGGCCCCCTGCGATGGCCACGGGACGCAGCCTCAGGAATTGTGGATGCCAGGATGCCCTTTCCCAGCGGGCGCAGCCTCTTTCTCACCCCCCAACCAGGCAGTGAGAATGGGGGGCTGCGGGTCGGCCCTGAGGGTCTGCGCCGAACACCGCGGGGGCATCAACTGGCTCAGTCTGAGCCCGGACGGGCAGCGCCTGCTGACCGGCAGTGAGGACGGCACGGCCCGGCTCTGGAGCACCGCGGACGGCCAGTGCTGCGCTCTCCTGCAAGGTAGACCCGCTGCGCCGCGCCTCCCGCCCCTCTCTGTCGTCTCCGCCTGCTTGCCTGCCTCAGACCGCGGTTCTTCCGCCCGCAGACCCCATCCTCAAAGTCCAACCCCCACCCATCCTAGGGCACTCGTGGAAGCGCGCGCGCCTGAATCCAGCAACCCACCAGCCGGGCGCACGCAAGCTGGGGGTGCTGGGTGGAGTGGGGGCGCAGAGTCGACTGAGATCGGGGTCTGTGGGCTGAGGGGCGCCCTCTGCGGGCCGAAGATTACTTGTCAAACTGCTGCCTAAAATTATTTCCATTGTTCGTTAACAGTTTTAACGAACAAAAAGAAATCGCACCTATACCCCTTCAGTCCCGCAGCACCTCCCCTGGTCTCTCACTGGCCTAGTCATCTATGGCCTCACATCTCTTGAAGCCGTTAGGGTAGCAACCGGGGCTTAAGTGCTTGCTGGCAGTACTGAGCACAACAGAATGCAGTCCTCACACTACTGTTATCCCACTCCAGCAGATCGAGAAACTGAGGCACAGAGTTAAGTGCCAACTTGTCAGGGTCACACAGCCAGTGGGGGGGCAGAGTTAAAATTTGAACCCCCTCTCCCATTCGACCCCCTGCACTTCTCTCTGATGCCTCATTTCATCTGCAGTTTAACATATTTGGAAACCGAATGATAGCAGGAGTTTTGTAAAAGTTTCACAAATACATGTCGGTTTATATTTGTGTACTTGAACTCATCAGAGATGGCTATATTTCTTACCCTGGGTCCCTGTGACATTGTATCAGATCTCTGGCTGTGGCTCCCAGCTGTCTGAATGAACCCTTCCTGCAGGGGTGTTGACCTATGGGGGGGGGGGGCTGCAGAGAGCAGGCTGGAGTGGAGGAGGGGCAGAAGAGGAGAGATATGTGGAGGGACAGACAGAAGACTTGCCAGGGAGGCACCACATTTCATGCTGAGTCAAAAGTGTGTTCCAGCTTGGTGGGTGCCCACTCCAGCCCACCTGTTAACCACAGGTGAGCTGCTCCTCCCGCAAGTGGAGGGGCACTTTGACTTTGAACTTGCAGCAAGACTAAGGGTGTGCAGGCAGGGAGGCAGGGAGGCAGGGAGGGCCTTGGCAGGAGCCCCAGAGTCCCAGCGTGTTCTTTGAACATAATAACTACATCTTATCTGCACTCTTCATCCCTTCGAAAATATTTTTAGTTTGGGTTTTTTGCTTATGCTGCACAATTCCAACAGCTTGAGGTCAAGATGCTGTAGTCCCTGCAGACATGATAGGCCCTCCCTCTCCCATGCCCTCCCTCATCCGTCCCCAGGGTTGGGAGTAACCTTGCTCCCTGGGTGACCTTGAAGGCCTTGGGCAGTGGGGCCATGTCTGTGGTCTGTGGATTTGTGCAGTCTGCAGCCCCAGGGCCCCTCTGCTGCTGTGGATCTGGGCCAGCACTCGCTTGGCTTCTGTTTTTAGGTGCAGGGTAGGTACTTGGAGCACAGAGGAGGGAGCTGGACCACTGGGGAGCTTTGATTGCTGCAGGGGACAGCAGCCAGCTCGGGCGCGCACCCCACCCCCAGAGGGCAGAGGGCCAGCTTGGCTCCCTTCAGAGATGAAGTTTTTTTCCATTGAAAAACTTCATTATCGCCTCTTAAGTCTTTTATTAATTCACAATCAATGTATATATCCTTTCTTTTTTTTTATACTTCCATGTGTCATAAAAGCAGTCCCATGTCTCATGATCTTCAACATCCCTGGTTCAATGGCTACAGTTTTCTTAAGTAGAGGTGTCTTGTTGTACTAGAATTTCTCCATGTTTTTATTGGCCTAATTGTCACTTATTCTTTTTATTTATTTCTTTTATTTTTATTAAATTTATTGGGATGACATTAATTGATATCAATTATATTGCTTCCAGGTATACAATTCTACATTACATTGTCTACATCGCATTATGTGTTCTCACTTATTCTTGATGCTTTACCTTCCTGCTGTGGAGATGCTCTTGAGATGGGAAGATGCAGCGTGAATGGGAGGGACAGCCCTACCCCCACCCCCACCCCTGAGGTAGCCTGTCCAGGGGGCCTGCAGGGTGTGAGCCTGTGAGGGGGCCACACGGGGGCGCTCAGAGGCACCTGTCTGCACTCAGGACACCCAGGCTGCCTGCTAGCCAGCCTGAGGAAGCCAGGTGCTGAGCCCTCCCGCCAACAGATCTGGTCTCAGGGAAACTTTGTTAACAATCTTCACATTTAGCCCTCAACTTTTAAACTGAGGTGTATTTTAAGGGAAACATAATCTGCAGTTTCTTCAAGTCTTTATTTAATTCACATAAATGTTTTCTTAGAGGCCTAGTATATGCTATCCAAGAAGACTAAAAACCTTTTTTTCACTTATTTATTTGGGGAAAGACTGGATGGCTCAGTGGGTTAAGCAGCCCCGGGGTCTGAAGATCAAGTCCCAGCCCTGACCCGTGCAGACCCATATGCTGAACTGGGGTGTGCTTCTCATGTGGGAGGCCCCCTCGGATACCCTCTCCCCACCTGAGCAGGCCCCACCCTCTGGGGCTCGGGCTGGGCAGAGACTTCTCGGGTCGCACTGGGAAACCCGGATTTCTTCGAGAGGCGCCGATGGTGGTGGTGGGGGTACCCGGGAAGTCGAGCACCCAACTCGGTTCCTGCCCTATGTGGCCCCCACCCACCTGTGTGGAATGAAACTGTTGAATACTGACAACATATAACTATGGAGACTGCTCTGGGCCCTCCCCCTTCTTTCTGTCTCTCTCTACCCCTGGGGGCTGCGCAGGACAGGAACCAAGCCAGGGGCCCCCCACATTGAATGTTCACCCTGTCAAGAACCGAACTGGGGTCCATACCCCAGTTCAGCATATGGCTCTGCACAGGTCAGGGCCAGGATTCGATTCTCGGGCCCGGGGTTGCAAAGCGAGCACTTAACCCACTGAGCTGTCCCGGCTTTCCCCCACTTCTTTCATAATTTAAATAAAAATTGTTTCTTAGAACCCCAGGAAGTTGAGTTCTTCCAAGAGTGACTAAGCTTAAATCCAGAATCAAAAAAAAAGTGTGAATTAGCTTGAAACATCCCAGGAGACTCTAAATGCCCACCAACCTGATTCCACGCATCTAAATGAAACTTTAAAATTTGATCAAAATCCTTAATATAATAAATAAGTCTCCCAAATATGTGGATATTTGAACTCATCAGTGTTCTCATCTGTGCAATGCTTCATAGGTCTAACATTTTTTTTATTTTGTTGATCCTTTGGTTCCTGAATCCCCTCAAATAGACTCAGCTTTAGTTTGCTATTGACAATTGTTATCCCAGGTGGCAGTATCTTTGCTTGGAGGACAGGACCTGCTATGGTGGGACCTGAAGTGCCCTGGACTGCTGTAGTAATACCTAAGGCATGAACACTGACCCCACAGTGAGGGTAATCTGACACCCACACCAATAAAAGCGGTGGCCAGGTGCACTGTGCCCAGGCACGACACTGCAGAGCCCTCCCTCGGACCCACACCTGCATCCTCTCTGTGTCTCTGCCTCACCCACTGTTTCTGCCAGACACCGAAATTCTGCTTTTAGGGGCCCCTCCCAATTTGGTGCAAACCACCTTCTCTCCCAGAATTCTCTTCTCACACAGGCACCCTGTGGACCCTTCCTCCAAAGCAACACACAGGCTTCTCCACTGCTGACTCCTGACAAACGCCGGCTGATGTGTCATGCTCACTGACGGTTTCTCCTGGGTGGGCTCCTCACCTTGAAGGCAGGACATGTGTCAAACATCTCGGCCTGCATCTGTGTTCGTTTCCTGTGACTGCTGTGCCCAGGGATCACACTGGGTGCTTTAAAACAACCTAAGTTTATTCTTGCACAGTTCTGGACCCAGAAGTACAAAATCAGTGTCGTGGGGACGAAACTGAGGTGTCAGCAGGGCTGCGCTCCCTCTGAAACCTACAGGGGACAATCCAGTGCCTCTTCCAGCTGCTGGTGGCTGCCGGCACTCCACGCCATTCTAGTGCTCAGGGCCAGCACCTTCAAACCCCTTTCTGCTCGGTTCTCTCTGTGTCCTTAGCTTTCCCTCTGCCTCCTTCTTATGAGGACACTGGGTGGTTGCCTTTGGGGCCCACCCTGATAACAAGAATAATTTCACCATCTCAAGATCTCTAACTTAATTACATCCTCAAATACATCTTTTTCCAAGTAAGGTGACATTTCTAGGTTCCAATAATTAGGGCCTGGCATTGTGAGGGCCATTATTCTGCCTACCACAGAGTTTCTATCCCAGCAGTTAACAGCTAGCATTCAGCTTGTCTGTGGATGTGGACACTGTTAATCTCCCAAGTTGGAGAAGAAAATCAAAGTAGGGAGAGGCAGCAGCATTGGGTTGCTGGCAGGCATTTGGCCTCCGAAGACCATGCCCTTGACCTCTATCTTTCTTGCTTCCATAACACTGGGTTTGTTGAATGGCTCAGTGAATACAAGGAGCTGAAAAGTTTGAAGAAGACTGAAAGGCGATGATGAAGACGGGTAAGGGAAGGAGAGCAGGGAGGAAGAGTGAGTGGAAGATAAAAGGACAAAAGAATTCGGAGGGGTGTAGGGTAAGTACCCCTGAGTTGCTCCTGGTATTGCAGGAAGCAACATCTGATGGAGGATATGAGATGCTCAGACAACTCTTTAGATAGACTAAAGAGTTTAAGGAAGGAGATTCTATTAGCCGACAGAGCACGCGGGGCTCGAAGCACCTATACACGCTCCCCGCAGTGAGATTCTCACTGCTTATATACATTTGAGCGTGATTTTTTTGTGTGTAGGGTCCCATGTGTTTCTTGTGACTCAAGGTGGGGAGGGGGACAGGGGCAGACCTTGCCCCTGGGTTTCTGAGAACTTTTTTTCTTGGCCTTGATTTCTATAATTGCTGGCCTTTCTGAGACTCAAGGACTTTTTATCTCCTGTCCTTGTGTTTGCAAGTCTCCAGGAGGCCCCGTCTTCTGTCATCTTTTAAAGTTCTTCCTCCTTCATTCCCCCCTTTGAAGCTCTAGTATTCTCTTTTTTATGCTGGAGTCTCACATTTATCTTCTAAATCCTGGGGGATTTTTTTATATTGGTGGGTAAAGTATACATGGGCTGCAGTTCGTCGCTGCACTGTGGCTTCTGTCATGCTCCTTAAGCTGTTTATCAGCAGGGGTAACAGGCATGGACCTATCAGGCAGACTTCTAGGAGTAGTAAGACTACATCTATTAAGGTTTTGAACTCCATCCTGAAAACCATCCCCAAAAAGGCTATTGGGGTTCCATCCATGCCAAAACTTGCACGGGCACATGTGCCAGTTTTGTCATCTCTGACTAGGGTCCTCTACTGCCTGGCTCTGGTCATCTATGTGCAGGCAACACTTGGTGAGGTTGAATTTCCCATATATCCCTCCTTCTGTTGCTAATTTCCATCTCCAGAGTCCAATTATAAGGAGCCCCATGACGAGCGTCCTCAGGCTTCTGCCGTGTATGGACCAGCCAGCTTACAGTTTGTGGCTAGAGCAGAGCATGTCTTTTTCAGGGTCAACTTACAAGGGTTGGCAGGGTCCATTTGTGCCGTCCATGAGGTGGGTTTTGAGGGGGCTGCCAGCTTCAGTTGACTGTGATGAATCCAAGCAGGTATTCCTTCCATTTTTGCAGCCGTTGAAGCGGTCAAGATCACAGAGTAGGGTCCTTTCCACTTGGGATGAAGGGGAACTGGATTCCAGTCCTTCACCCACACCTGACTACCTGGGGAAAAACGATGAACAGGAGCAAACAGACTGACTGGAGCCCTATCCACCACCCATTTGGATGTGGTACAGGCTACCTGGCCTAAAGCCGTTAATTGTCTGTGTAGTTCAGTCTCTCCTAGCTCTTGGGGAGTCCCTGGCAAGTTATGCAAAATTGGGGGAGACTTATATAATATTTCATAGGGTGAGTACCCAGTACTCTTGGAGGGAGTACACCTGATTTTGAATAGAACTAAAGGTAAGGCCTACCCCCATTTGAGACTCGTCTCCTGACATAACTTGCTAAGCCCTAATTTGAGAGTCCTATTTATGCGTTTTATTTTTCCCAAACTCTGTGGTCTGTATGCTGCATGAAGCTTCCAGGTGATGCCTAAGTCTTGTGCCATTTCTTGTACTACCTTAGCCACAAAAGCAGGGCCGTTGTCAGAGCCCATTTGAAATCCAAACCTTGGAACAGCTTCTCTAAGCAGTGTCCTCGTCACTTCTCTGGCCTTTTTAGTCTGGGTGGGGTAGGCTTCTAACCATCCAGAGTAGCTGCACACCAGCACTAACAAGTACCAGCAGCCTTGGGTTCGGGGCAGAGCAGAAGCCCCCTTTGCCTCTGCGTCTGCTCTGGCATTTCCTGTGGCTTCTCCCATTCCTCCCTTCTGGTATCCTCGACAGTAGATGACTGTTACCTGCTTTGGTTTCCAAACTGCTTCCAGCAGCTGGAGAATGTCCCCGGGTACTTGAGGTCCTTATCCCCGGCTGTCAGGAGCCCTCTTTCCTCATATATCACCCCATGGACTTGCAGGGTAAGAAAAGCAAAGCGGGAGTCAGTAAAAATGTTGGCTCTTTTTCCTTCACTGAGCTCTAGGGCCCCAATCAGGGCCATCAGCTCTGCCCGCTGGGCAGAGGTGCCTTGGGGTCAGGGCCGCACCTCTACCGTCTCTGTTAAAGTCACTACTGCATACCCTGCCTGCCTTTCCCCCCGGGAGTTGACAGAGCTGCTTCCATCTACCGGTACATACAGCTCCCAGTCTGGGGCTGTCATGCGTTGGTCTAACTGGTCTGGCAGCTGGAGTACAGGGAGTCCAGCAAGTCTAAGCAAACGTGCTGCTGTCCTCCCTCCTCCACTGGGAGCAGCGTCCTGGATTTAAAGTGGTACACACCTCTATGGCCAGCCTCGGGTTTTTACAGGGTAAATTCTGGTATTTGGTGAGACAGGCATTTGAGAGCCAATGATGTCCTTTTTCATTCATCAGAGTTACTACAGCGTGCGGTACCCGCACCCTCAAGTTTTGTCCCAAAGTCAATTTGTCTACCTCTGGCTGGGTGACTTTAGATTCAGTAGCAAAAATCCCCCATTCCTCCTCTCTAGGAACGGTTAGGGTTAGAACAAGCCTAGGCTTGGGCACCTGCAAGTCTAGCCGTCCACTGTCAGCAAAAGATATAGTAGCCCTTAATATGCTCAGAAGGCCATGTTCCAGTAAAGGCAGTGGACAGTCAGTCATGTATGGAAATGGATGTATAACCTCATGACCTCCTATTGTACATTTCCAGGTCAGGCAGAATGCCTGTTCTGCCTGTTTTCCTGTGGCTCCTATAGTGTCCACCCTACAGTTGGACTACTGTAGCGCTACTGGCCAAGTCACCACCGAGTGTTCAGCCCCTGTATCAATCAGGAAGTCCACTTGTTGGTCCCCTGCCATTATACGGACCATAGACTCATTGGAGGCCCCTGAGTTCAGTCTCCCTCAGTTCAAGATGGAATCCCCAGCTACGCTGAACCATGTGGCTTCCCTTTTGGAGGCGGCTGGCAAGCACATCTCCCCCTCGCCCCGGGTGGGACATTCATTTTTCCAATGACCAGTTCTGCAGATGGCATACTGATCACGCTGCAAGAGGGCCTTACCAAACTATTCTTTCCTTTCCTTGCCTGTCTTTTTCCCATTTCCAAACAGGGGAGGCTTCCCTTTGCCCTTAGGTTGAAGGGCAGCTTCTATGAGCTCAGCCTTTTTCTGCATTTGGCATTTATCTTCCCTTCTGGTGGCAACATCTCTGTTGACATAGACCTTATTGGCTACTTCTAAGAGATGGGAGATGTTCATCCCTGCAAACCTTCCAATTTTTGGAGCTTTTTTTTTTATATCTCCCGCACTCTGGCTGACAAAGGCCATATTAACCATTCTCTGGTTTTTTGGACTTTTTGGATCAAAAGGAGTATAAACCCAATAGGTCTCACATAACCTCTCCTAAAAGTCACCCGGACTTTCATCCTTCCTTTGTAAGGTCTCTGCCACTTTGTTGATACTAGTGGCCTTCTGGCTTCCCTTCCGGAGACCCTGGAGGAGAGCCTCTCTGTCTCCCCTGAGCCGTCTCAGCCCTCCTCTTCATTTAATCCCAATGGGGATCTTTCCCTGGCAACTGGGCCCTCACATATTCCTGGAGATCTTGATATTCCTCAGGCATAAAATCTTTCAATTTCAGTAGCAGACCAGCAGTCCAAGAAACCCTTGCCTGATCCAGCATTTTAATCCTGTCCAACCCAATCATATATAAAAATTTTCTTTACAAATCTTTTATAACTTTTTTAGTCCCTCTTAGTTTGTCTCCTTTTACTCATTTAGAAACAACCATCCTTATGACAAATGTTTTTTTTAATTTTTCTTTAAAATGTATTTCCATGCCTTATTTCTTCTTAAAACATATACATTTAATTACATGCAAAATCTCCATATCAGTTAGCATCTATAACTCTTAGAACCTTAGCTTTTATTGACAATTGAGAAGCAAAAGTTAGCATTTACATTGGTAAATTTATAAGCATATCTTGTAACCTTTAGAAGCATAAGTTTTGTTTGGTAATATCATATATAACATTATTTTTGAAGATGTTTATAAACAATTTTTTATCTTTTAAACCTTGGTGCAAACAAAAAGACATTAAAACTTAAACCAGGGGAAGCCGGGTGGCTCAGTGGGTTAGGCGCTCACTTTGCAGCCCTGGGGACTGAGTATGGAATCCCAGCCCCGGCCCACTCCCCATATGCTGAACTGGGGAGTGCCCCCAGTTCAGTTCTCACCGGGGTGGGACCCTGGCCCAGTTCCTGCCCTGTGCAGCCCCGCCCACCTATGGAATGAAACTATGTGGAAAAACCAATAATGTGCAACTATGGAGACTGTCTGGGCCCTCCCCCTTCTCTCTCTCTCTCTCTCTCTCTCTCTCTGTCAAAAACAATAAAAATAAATCTTTAAAACTTAAACCAGCCTTAGTAAACATCTTCCTAGATCACATGATCCTGAAAAGAGCTTGGTTTTTTTATTTATTTAAGCCATTAACTTTTTAAAGTCAATCAAACATAATCTGGCAATACCATTCGGAGGCAGAGACATCACTTTATAGATAAAGCATACATAGACATCAGATCATATGCATAAACAGAAGTGTCAACAATTATAAAGGCAGGATTTCCCTGCAGTTTTAAAGAACCTGAAACAAAAAGAGAGGGAGGGGCCTGGCCTTGGTGTCCCCCATCCCAGCCTTCTAGCATCTGGTGTCTTCCTTTAGATCCCAAGGTTACATTTGCATTCCTTAGATATGGGTGTCATGGTTACCTAGGCCTCCCTGATTGCCTGAGTTTGTTTTGAATTTTTAATCCCATGTCTTTGAAGTCCTGAAATACGAAATGGTTTCTTTGAATTGCCCTGGGAGGTGAGGGTATTCCAAATACCTGATTTTTTTTTTCTCTCAAAGGCACATAATCCCCAGAGTACTCCATCCCTAAGGGGAGTCAAATTGCATAAGTTCTTTACAGGAGAGGGGCTGGATCCCCACGTCCCCACCCCAAGCAACCGGGCAAGACTCACGGGACCTTACACCCGGTCCTCTTTAAACCCTTCCAATAGGGGCACAGAAGAGGGCCTCACTTATGCCTTGAGACCCACTCTGGAGGCCACTCAGACTGTTGATCCACCAACTGGGGAGGGAGCCTGGTGCCCGAGACAAAAGGCACAGATTTGCAGTGGGAAGGTTACCAATTCCCATAGTCAGAGGGCAGGGAACAAGCGGAGACTTTCTCAAAGAATCTATAGGCCCAATACCTTAGACAGAGGGGCCTTCTGACATGAAGATTCTCCTGGAAATTTCCCAGAGTGTGTCCCCTACTTTCACCGGAGCCGCAAGACAGACAAGGGCGGGTGCCTCCAATGGAGACCATATAGATGCTTTCCTGGCCGCGTCCCTCGTGGGAATTTAGGCACATCTTGGCTAAGGTGCACCTGTATAAATCCCAGGCCAGGTCACAACGGAGTGAGCTACCATTTTGCCATATGATGTTGCCACAGAAACGCAGGTTTAGGTCCATTGAGACCCCTAACCTTGCAGATATGTCACAGATATGTGGAGCCACAGATATGTCATAGTCACACATATAGTCATTCAGAGGTTAAAAACAGTGCTTCCCTCCCCCTGGGAAGGTCTTCCAGTGCCTTTTCCCCACCCTGGGAAGGTCTTTATCTGGCAGCCTCTCAAGGAGACTGGGGAAACAGTGTCTCCCCTCCTTTGGGAAGGTCTTTAATTTCCCTGCAGACATAGTAATCCCCTGTGGATCTTTTCTTAAATTTGTTGACCATCGTGGCCAGGGGAGTAGGTTTTCCCTGTGAACCCCCCATGCCTCCCATGACAAACAACAATCATGCCACATGAAGGGTCAGGGGAAGGGTTGGGGAACTCTGGAGGGGGAACTCTGGAGGGGACATCACTTACTTCGTTCGTCATTGGCCATTCCCCTCGTGGAGATATTGGGCCCTCTTGGCTTATGGCAGGCTGATATAAGCCATCAGCGTGCAATCTGCCTCTTAGCCATATAAGGCACTTTATGGAAGCACAGTCCTGGACTCAGCACTCACTTCGGCCCTGTGGGAAGGGGTCAGAACCGCCTTCCCAATGTCCATCTCATTCACTCAGCACTCACTCCCTTTCATATAACCTCCCACCATCCTCACCTGTCCTGTGGAGAGTGATCAGCTGCCATTCCTGACCTATGGAGGGCGATCGCTTACTCTCTGGAGGGTGATCAGGCCTCCCTTCTGCCCAGTGGGGCAGGACCTCAGCTCGCTACCCTTGCCCAGTTTATCCTTACTGTGGCTCTGACGCACCCTGGTTTTCTTGTTCCTCCGTTATCTGATCCTTGCTGGAATCGGCAGATGGGGTGTCCCCTTCCGTCCTGTGAGGTGTCCACATGGGGCAATCCCTGTGCACACTCAGTGGGCACGTCTAGAAGGCGGTTTGGGGGCTCCCCAGTGGGGTACCCTAAGTCCGTCAAACGTGGGCATCCTTCCTCCACACTTCCCAGCCAACACACCAGAAATCTGTTGCAGGAAGTGACACCCGATGGAGGATATCAGATGCTCAGACAATTCCTTTATATGGAGGAAGGAGATTTTATTAGCTGGTGAAGCACACGGGGCTAGCAGCACCTAAGCATGCGCTCCTCCCAGTTAGATTTCTCACCGCTTATATACATTTGAGCATGGTTTTTTTATCTAGGGTCCCACGTGTTTCTTGTGACTCAAGGTGGGGAGGGGGACAGGGGCAGACCTTGCCCCTGGGTTTCTGAGAGCTGTTTGTTCTTGGCCTTGATTTCTATAATTGCTGGCCTGTCGGAGGCTCAAGGACTTTTTATCTCCTGTCCTTGTGTTTGCAAGTCTCCAGGAGGCCCCGTCTTCTGTCATCTTTTAAAGTTCCTCCCCTCTCACTGGCACCCCACAGTTCTTGAGACTGTCTCGGACTCAGTCATTTCAAGGGGCTTATCAGTTCTGGATTTGTCTCAAACACGCCCTGCCCCTGCTTTCGTCCATTGTTCCTAGTCTCAAACATTCTTCCCAGAAGGAAAACTCGAGATGGCATGCCTGGTAGGCTCATGTCTCCCCTCATCTGCAGGACACGAAAGCTACGTGACCTTCTGCCAGCTGGAGAACGAAGCCGCCTTCACCTGCAGTGCTGACCGCACCATAAGGAAGTGGGATGTGCTGACCGGGCAGTGCCTGCAGGTGTTCCAAGGACACACATCCATTGTAAACAGGTCAGCGTGGCCTGGGGCCTGCGGGCGGCCAGGCAGTGAGGACTCAGCCTCCTGTCATGGCACCTGGCTGGTTCCCAGGGGACAGAGGCGTGGGCAGCGGGGCCCCTGCCCTGGAGGAATGTAGGTTCTCTGGGGAAGTCCACATATGGATGCGTGGGGTGGTCGTCAGGAGCACATAGCAACGAAAGCCCAGGACAGAAGTGTCTCCAGGTATGGCAAGTGCCAGCTGTCCAGGGCTGCAGATGGGGATTTGGGAGGTGGAAGTAGGGAAGGTGGCACCACCAACACATTGACTTGGCAGCACAATCGCCCCTGCTAGGCATAGGGCAAGGCCCTGGCAGCCACAGCCCCTTCATGGAGACAAATTCTGGAGGAAATGGCTGAATTGGTGCCTGATCATGGACCAGGGGCTTGAAGGAGGTGCAAAATGGGGATTATTCTAAAGATGGAGTTTCAGGTATTTTTAAACCTTTCCTTTCCATGTTGCTGTTGAAAATCCCCCCCATCCCCTTTCTTCTCAAGGAGGTTTGGATTTTTCTTTATTGAATGTGGGTCTCAGCTGAGCCACTGAAATTCCTTTGCTGATCAGATCAGTTTGACACTATTTATGTAACTTGTGGTGGCCACTCAGACTCCTGGGGGACTATCTGGTATAAGAAGGAGTCTGGGCACCTGCCCCCCGGCTTTCCTGGCTTCACTGACCAGGAGAGGTGCCTGCCTAGGAGGTTAACTGAACAAGGAATGGCTCGCTGCAGGCAGGCATTTGCGGGGACTGAAGGCTGGGCTGGGGCTGGTGGAGAAGGATTGTTCTCAGCCAGAAGGGCCGTGGCCAACACAGGCTTCACGCCTGCCTGAGTCAGGATGGGACCGACTGGTGTGAAGGTCCAGCTCATGGTGGGTAGAAATGGTGGGCCAGACCAATCATTAGCTGATCAAGTACCCACTGCCTGCAGTCGGAATGGTGCATGATGTTGGGGAGAAACTCAGTAACATTCCTAAGTAGGAAGACAGAAGCTGTGTTGGTTCAGATGGTGTTGACTGAGGAAGGCAGTCTGGAGAGACCCCAGGAAAGCTCTGGTCCAGCCCCTGCCTTTCAGCAGCCAAACTTTTATGCCCCTCACCCTTAGCTAGAGCAGGCAAGGTCCAGAGACTCAGGAGGCCAGGGCCAAGCAGGCAGGTTGTTGAAAAAGGGCTAGAATTAGGACTCCAGTCTCATGGTTCCTGCCGGCATCTCCCCAGCACTCTTGCTTTCTTCTTCTTCTTTTTTTTTTTTTTTAAGATTTATTTTATTGTTTGAGAGAAGGGAGGGAGAGAGAAGAAGAGAGGTCCCAGAGCAGTAGCCATAGCTGTACATCATTAGTTACAGTTTCATTCCACACAGGTGGATGTGGGGCCAAGAAGGACAGGGGGTCTCCTGTATGGGAGGGATGAAGCTTCGCTGCAGTTACCAGTTGCACCGCAGTTCAGCATAAGGGTTTGCATGGGCTGGGGCTGGAAATTGATCCCCAAACTTCACAGTTGCAAAGTAGGCACTCAACATGCTAAGTTATCCAGGCATCCCCTATTTTTTATATTTAGAATTATGGGGAAGCCGGGATGGCTCAGTGGGTTAAGTGCTCACTTTGCAGCGCCGGGGACCAAGGATCGAATCCCAGCCCCGGCCCGTGCGGAACCATATGCTGAACTGGGAGCTCCCCCAGTTCAGTTCTCTCTCTGTCTCTGTCTCTGTATCTCTCTCTCTCTCTCTCTCTCTCTCTCCCCCTCTCTCTCTCTGTCTCTGTCAAAAAAAAAAAGACTAGAATTAGCCAGCTGGACACAGTTTAGATGATCCCAATTTTGTTTGCAACATCCAAAGCATCGTAGTCAGGAGCCAGTCAAACATGTACCTTCTCTCCATCAGGCCTGATCAGAGTATTGACTTTGGTCACATCAATGTCACAGAGCTTCTTCACAGCCTGTTGGCCTTGACATCCACAGTGAACACAGCGTACTGCTGTCGTCTGTCTTTTCATGGCTGACTCAGCAGTTAGGGGCAACCCAATAGTGGCACAGTGGTCAAGCCTCTTTCTCCTGGGCGCTCTTCTGAGGGCATCTGGGCTGCCTTTAGAGCCTCAGTGTCTTGGGCCTTCGGAAGGTGGGGGACTTGCAGATCTCTTTTGCGTGTGTGGCTGTGGACACCTTTCAGCACTGCTTTCGTTGCCTTCAAAGCCTTCCTTTGGCTTCGGCTTTGGGAGGGGCAGGGGCTTCCTTCTTCATTTTGGCGCCATCTTCGTGAAAAGCCCAGCCCTCTTTCTTGAGAAAGAAGTTTGTGACTGAGGAAAAGTGTGGGCAAGTGAGAGTCTGGGTTTGGGGTGCTGTGAGCGGCTGGGAGAGCCAACAGGATAAGGGGCAGTTGGGAGAAAACCACATCTCAGGCAACCAGCTTACCCTCCGGTCGTAAGCAGAGACCAGCTGCTGTTCCTCAAGAGGAAATCTGGACCACTGAGGCTGGAAATTATGCTCTGCCAGGTTTAGAATGTCCCACATGCACACACACACTCACTCACTCACTCACTCCTTTTGAGCTGTAGCTCTGAGTCAACATTTGCATTGTTAAGTAACTGTGCTCATAAATGTGTGATGTCCCCGAGGTAAGGAAGTTGAATTCACTTCCTCTCATGTTTTCAGGGCAGGGCCAGATGTGTGAGGTTCTGGGAGCACAGACAGGCCTTGTGTCCCTCTTACACCAGGCCACACCCAGCAGCACCCAGGGCCCCCGAACATCGCCTGTGGGTGCCACATGGCAGCACATCGTCACTTTCCTTTAGAAACACATGTCATGCAAATGGCCTCCTAGGTCCTGGGGAAGGAGCTGATCAGGAGAGAGTTTGTGTTTTAGTGCCATCTTCCCTTGTGGGAAGTGAAAACATGCAGAGGTGAGGGGTGTGAGTGGCGTACAGGTGGAAGGCCTGTTCTCCCCAGTGACTACCATCTCTCCTCCCACCCGTGCCAGGCTACAGGCAAGAGGGAGAACCACATGCCTCTGACCTGACCCCTCGGGTCCCCACACCAACCACATGCCCCCATTCAAGCTGTGGCTTTTGGGCCTTTGTCCTCTGTGTTCTCCTCTCCTGGTGACTCAAGGCTCCTTAACAACAGTGTGTAAATAGACCCTTTGAAGTTACACCAAAGAGAAGTGTATTTTTTTCTGGGGAGAAGTTCCTAGTACTCATCAAAATGAGAATAAGAATTATGGATTTTTACTGCTTAGAAGACCTCTCCTCCCCCAAGGGGAGCTGAACAGAACCTCTCTGCTTCTGCCACCCGAAGTTTCTTGGGCCCTTGGCCCAGGGCCGTGACCTTGAGTGCACCAATAGATGCAGCCTAAACGGAGATCTGCTGTGTGAGTTGGCAGCGGATGTCTCCCCCAACTTGTGTCTGTGCCTCCCATAGGCCTTGACCTTATAGAAGTCACCCGTGGGCTGGTCCAGGACTAGTGTGAGAGTGACAGCAAGGGTGGGCCTGTGGGCTAGGAGCACAGAGCCCTTCCAGAGCTCCTGGTAACTCACCAGCTTCCCCAGGGCTCCTCCGCTGTAAATGTCCCTGTCCTGCCCCTTACGTCTGACCTGTCCCTAGGGTGACCAGTGTGTCCCACCTTGCCCAGAACTTTCCAGGTTATCAAACTGCAAGCTTTGCATCCCCAGACGCCTGTCAGTTGTAGGCAAACTGGGAGAATGGGCTCCCCACCTGCTCCCTCCCTTCCTGTATGGACCACCTGCTGGGAAGGAGCGAAGCGGGGATTCTGGGTGGCATCCTAGAGAAAGGTGCCCTGAGCTGGACTCCGGAGGTGAACGTGGCCACTGAGTGGAGAGAGGGAGAGTCTCTGCCAGCTGCAGTGGAGAGGCAGCTGCTCTCCGGCCTGAGCAGGTGCCCATGCAGGGGTGGGTGGAGGAATAGACAGATGGCAGTGACCAAGGATACCTGGAGTCTGGGCTACATTCTGTGCATGGTGGAAGCCCTGAGGCCAAACATCTTTCTGGGGCCCCGGACATTTCCATGGGGACTCTCCTGGCTCTTCACACCAGGGGACCCCAGATACTGCAGCCCACGCTTTTCCCTGAGAGCATTTTGTACTTATCATCTGGGCTCATTTAACATAGAAAACACCAGCCAGGGGGATCCTGTGGCATCTGCTGCGCAACCCTGCATGGTCTGACCCCTGCCCTTTCCCTTCTTGCCACCAGGATCCTGGTCACCAACAACCAGCTCTTCAGCAGCTCCTATGACCGGACAGCTCGCTCCTGGAGCATGGACAAGGGGCAGGTATCCCGGGAGTTTCGGGGCCACCGCAACTGTGTGCTGACTCTCGCTTACTCTTCCCCCTGGGACCTCCCTGGGGCTCCCTTCGAGGAGGAAGCTGTGGCCGGAGGACTCCTGGTAACAGGCAGCACAGATGGCACAGCAAAGGTGTGGCAGGTGGCCAGTGGCTGCTGCCATCAGACACTGCGGGGCCACACAGGTGCTGTGCTATGCCTTGTGCTGGACACACCCAGCCACACAGCCTTCACTGGCAGCACCGACACCACCATCCGCGTCTGGGACATCCTGAGTGGGGAGCAACTGCGAGTGTTCCGGGAGCACCAGGGGTCTGTCATCTGTTTGGAGGTGAGACTCATCCAGCCCCTGCCCTTGTCCCAGGGTGGTCCCTGGGTCATCTTCTGAGCAGCTGCCCAACCCCAGTGTATTAGTCAACTCAGGCTTTGTAATGAAGTACACAGACTGGGTGGCTTATATGGCAGAGATTGATGGTCTCACAGGGTTGGTTTCTCCTGAGGCCTCTCTCCTTGGCTTGCAGACGGCTGCCTCCTCCCTCTGTCCTCACAGTGGCCCTCCCCCCACATCCACATTTCCTCTTATAGAGACACAAGTTCTACTGGATCCGGCAGTAATCCAAATTGATACCTTGCAGTCATAATTACGCTGCAGGCAAACATCAGTGGTCTTCGCTGAGTACTGTATGGGTTGTATCTGTCACCCCATGAGGAGGGGGGCATCACTTACCTACAAGTGAAGCAGCTAAGGAGCAGTGACTTGGCCAAGGGCAAAGTTACAGTCAAGATCCAAGGCTGGCTTTGCCTGTTGGCCCGCTGGCCCGCCTGACCCACGCTCCGTGTGGAGAAGGCAGGAACACTGGGGTCTCGGGTGCTGGAGTGGGCAGTACAGTGGAGCCCACAGGCAGGGGCGTTTGTGGCTCATGCAGTTTCTCCCCTGAGACCTGTACATGCCCCTCACGGTTTTCTTTGAGGGAGGCTTGCAGGCGGCTCTGAGCTGCCCCTCTGCAGCTAGCTATGCCACTAGCCAGCCTTCTGTCTCTCCCTAGCTTGTGAACCAGCATGTGTACTCAGGCAGTGCCGACAGGACAGCCAAGTGCTGGCTGGTGGACACGGGGGAGCACGTGTGCACGTTCACAGCCCACAGACAGAGCGTGAGCGCCCTCAAGTACCACTCGGGTACCTGTAAGTGACCCTGCCCCCTGCCCTCCCCACACTGCCCCAGCTTGCCGTAACAGCCTTGTCACTGCGTGTCCCTGTCACTCTCCCCCACCAAACCCTCCCTGGTCAGGGCCTCTCTGCTTCTCCTTCTCCTTCAAGGTCCCCTTGAGCCTCACCTGCCTTTCAGGATGGTCAGCGCCCCAGGGCAGCGGTCCTGCCAGCACCATGCTTGTTCCCTCCAGTGGTGTTTACAAAGGTTTACACAAGGGTGTGGGGACTCCTGTCCACATTTACCCCACAAGACCGTGCAGCAACCTGGCATTCAGAGGCCCCAGGGTCAAGAGCACATCTCAAGGACACGTTCTAATTCTTGAAGTGAGGGTGACACCTCTTCCTCCAGCAGACTTGAGGGCCATGTGTGTTTCGCTTCACTTGGCATTAGGTTTGACTACAGATAAAAGAAAACCTAATAGCAGTGATTTAAATGAGATAGTGGCTTGTTTTTCTCTCAGATAAAATTTGAGGGCCTGTCAGTCTGGGCTGAAATGGGTGGCTCCATGAAGTTATCAGGCACCCAGATTCCTCCTGTCATCATCCTTAGCACACATCTTTCTTTAAGGGGGCCTCACCATTCAAGATAGCTGCTGGAGTGCCAGCATGTCACATTTTAGGCAGGAAGAAGGAAGGGCAAAAGGATACGTCTAAAGAGCTTTCCTGGAAGCTCCACCCAAATACTTCTACATAAATCTCTTTGACCACTTTCAGTGAAAGAAGCTGAATAATAAAATCTCTTATCTGGGGACATTGCTCCCAGGATTAGTCAGGGCTATTTTGTAAAGAAAGAATGGCAGAATGGCTTATTGGGGAGGCAACAAGTTATCTATCTCACAGGTCTCAAATTGTCACACATCTGGGCTTTGCTGGCTCTGTCCAACTGATTTGCTGTGTGTTTGCACTCCAGACATACCCAGAAGACAGATCCTGTTCCAGGGAAGCAACTGCCCCAACCTCACCACACCTGCATGAGAGGGGGGCTCCCAGGTTCCTGACGATCTCTTTCCCAATGTGATCCCCAATGTTATGTTTTGCCATCAGCCCACACACACACACACACGCTTGCACGCACACACACAACAACATCAGGAAGCCTCAGAGCTGAGCCTGAGAGTTATCTTCCTAGCACTGCAGTGAGGAGCAGATCAGGATGGGGGAAGGATCACAGTGGAAAATCCACATTGACTTCACAGCACAGGTGCTAGATGAAGACAGAATGTGGATCTCTGAAAACAACCTGAGATGCCCTTAGGATTTAGGTGTCTGACACAGAAAAATCATTTTTTCCTTCTTCCTGTGTCCAAAAAACTATAAGCGTGATCACGACTCTGCTCCCAAGTCGGGGACCTCTAAAAAGAAGAATGTCACCTAGAGTGTGTCCCCTTGGCAGCACCTGGGATGGAAGCTGCCATTGTATCCCATCCCACAGACTGCGCCTGCTGCCCACTGTTAAGGAACTTGGTCCTTGGTCTTTGCCAACAGGCTGCAGGATGATTAGACTTAATTCCTAACGCTCTTCCCAGGATGTGCAAGCAGCTGCACTGAGTTGGTGGGGAGGGAAGGCAGGAAAAGAGCTGGAGACCCAGAAATGAAACTTCCCCCCCCAGGGCCGCTTTCACAGGGAGCTGTAGTAGGAAGGCTTGGAATTGGCAGGTGACACAGGACGAGGGTGAGAGAGGGAGCCCAGGAGCCTGCTGGGGTGCTTGCTGTGGCAGCCTCAGGCTCGGCTGCAGGATGGGTGCAGCAGGTAATGTGGGTACCCGGCTCAGGGCCACTTCTTGCTGCAGCACCTGAGATCCTCTGCCTGCGGCCGTGTTCCTGGAAGGGACAGGGCCAAGGAGGGCTGGGAGTTGACACCCACGGGAGGCCTTTAGCCAATGACTAATAGATAAGTAGCCCAGCGTCCTTGTCCCCAGGTGGGACAACTCTGAGACTTGATCTGCACCTTTTCCCAAGGCAGTCACCTGCTCACTAGCACACAAGGTTGTGCATCCTTTTTTACTGTTTCTCTCCCTACTTCCTGGAATGCCCTGACAGATGAACTCTTTGCACTTGAGTCCTAGTATCAAAGTCAGCGGGGACAACCCAGGCTAGACGACAGGTGAACCAGAGGATCAGTATTCTCAGTGTGGTCCCTGACCACCAGCAGCAGCTGGAACAGGCTAGAAATGCAGGTTCTCAGGCCCCACCCCAGACCTCATGCATTTGGCCGTCCAGCAGTCCCTGGCTGTGGGTCTGATGCACATGGGTTTGGGAACACCCGTACTAAATTAGTGCAGGAAACTGGGCTCCCCCCTGCCAGAGATTGGGCAGGGGCACTCTAGTGACCCCTAGAGAGCCTGGATTCTGGAAGGCCGAGCTCACTGCTGAGGAGGAGAAGCCTTTCTAGCTGGTCCTTGCCTCAGTAGGCTGCTCAGAGGGTGGGGTGATACCCTGAGGCAGGGGCTTCAGAGCTGCTGACAACACCCACCTTCCACCAAATGACCTGAGTGGGAACCTGGACCCAGAGGCACCTGAAAGGGCAGACAGAGGTCCTGGAAGGGTAGTGCAGGCCGAGCGGAAGCTGAGCAGCCAGCCGCAGAGGGCCCCTCCAGTGAGTCACTGACTCACAGGAACGTAGCACAACGATGATGGTGCCGCCTCCTTCCTTTAAGGGCTTCCTCTATTTCCCACTTGAGCCTTATGACATACAGCCCTGTGAGGCGGAGAGAGTCCAGGGGACTCGGCCGCCCCTGCCCCCTGGAGATGTGGAGGGCTCTCGAGTGGAAGGCCCAGTGGCGCGTGTGTCCACAGTGTTCACGGGCTGCGGGGACTCCTGCGCGCGCGCCTTCGACGCCCAGTCCGGGGCGCTGCAGAGGGTGTTCCGTGGCCACGCCTTCATCATCAACTGCATCCAGGTAGGCGCTCGCTTGCGCCGCCAGCTGGCCCCTGGGCCCCGGGGGCTTGTTGGCTGAGCCGGGGCGCGCCCGAGTGGGGGCGGAGAGTGGGAGCGCGGGTCTCCACGCCCCCAGAGCTCCCTTCCCGAGGCCGAGGTCCTCTAGGCTGAGATGCCCCCATCAGTCGGCCCCAGGATCTGGCATTCGCACTGATGCCCGAGCCTGCCATGGCTGCGGGCAGAGCAGGGCCTGTGCTTGGTGGTTCCTGTACCTGCAGGGACGCGCTCGGGCAGGGGAAGGGGGTAGCTGGGCGGCCTCCCAGCGCCGGCCCCACGCCCCTACACGCGCCGCGCCCGCAGGTGCACGGCCAGGTGCTGTACACAGCCTCGCACGACGGCGCGCTGCGCCTCTGGGACGTGCGCGGGCTCCCGGGAGCCGCGTCGGCGCGCCCCGCTGCCCTGCAGCGCAGCCTCTCCCGCCTCTTCAGCAACAAGGTGGGCAGCGCCGCCGCCGCGCCTCTGCAGCCGGCCTGAGCCCGCCGCCACCACCCACCCAGGACTTACCGAGGGAGCGCGCCCACTCCTCTGGCCAGATGCGAAGAGGCAGCCCGGCCTACGACCTGTGCGGCGGTTTTGTCTTGTCTTCGGATTCGTGGACGTTTGAAACTTTCCCTGATCTGCTGCGAGCCGGCGCATTGCAGGGAGAGACCACGCACGCTTGCTCGCGGGGACGCTGGTCCCAACCTCTTCATCCCGAGATTCCCACAGAGCGGCCGGCCTTCCGGGGACCTTCCCAGCTCAGGGTCTCCAGCCTACAGCACCGGGTACTGAAGGTGTCCAGAAGCCAAGTCTTTACTGCTGAGAGGAAACGGACGTTTCTTCAAAAGCTGCTGAGCCGCATTGTCATTATTTCGGCAAATTGTTTGTCCTGAGGACACTTGCAAATAACCGGAATACACATGCCTAAAAGTGCTTGGGAATGTATTGTCTTTTGTTATAAAAACTGAGTCTCAGCTTCTGCTCAGAGGGGAGAGGGAGGGTGGCTCACACACCTGCCCCTCCTCCTGGGTGAGATGAGGAGCTGTGACATGAGGACCCCTCCAGTGTCACTCAGGTGGGGACTAGCCATGGACTAGGCCAAGGAGCAAAGAAGCAGTGCTCTAGTGCGCCCATGTCTGCATGAATCAGGAGGGCCTCTTTTCTCAGGTGTGGAGTGGAAAGGCTGGGCCAGTAGTCTCCTGACCCCATGCACAGGAGACAGCCCTACAGCAACACAGACACAGGGCGGGCAGCCAGATTACTGGCCAGGAGGGGTTGAATGGGTAAAGTGGGCTGAGGCTCTGAAGCCCCAAGGAGAGCTGCCCCCAGGACCCCTCTCATCACCAGAAGAGGGCACTCTTCCAGCCCTTGGCTGGTGCCCACTTTGTGCATACAGGGTGCCCTCCTTGCCAGGCCCTGGCTGGTCCTGATGCAGGAAGAGAAGCTACAGAAAACAGTGTCTGCCCTTGAGAGCTCAGCACCTCGTAAAGGACAAGCCTCCCCGTGCAGAAGCAACACTTGGCTGCATTGTCTTAATGTGAATGTCATTAGCAAGATGTACTCACTGCTGAACAGGTGCCACCTGCTCCCCCGGGTGCCCAGGTCCAGGCCTAATGAACAGGTACAGACAGCATTGGCACCAGGGGTGGTAGGAAGGGGTGCACACCTTTGTGATGTGCTCTAGACCAGGGGTCCCCAGCCCCAGGGTCATGGACCGGGACCTGTCCATGGCCTGTTAGGAACTGGGCTACACAGCAGGAGGTGAGTGGTGGGTGAGCAAGTGGAGCTTCATCTGTCTTTACAGTTGTTTCTCATCGCTGGCATGCCCACCTGAGCTCTGCCTCCTGTCAGGTCAGTGGCGGCATCAGACTCTCATGGGAGAGTGACCCATTTATGAACTGTGCACGTGAGGGATCTAGATTGTGCGCTTCTGATGAGCACCTAATGCCTGATGATCTGAGGTGGAGCTGAGGTGGTAACGCTAGTGCTGGGGAGCAGCTGCACATACAGATGAACATCAGCAGAGAAGTTTGACTGCACAGAGACCATCATAAATCAACTACTTGCAGACTCACATCAAAACCCTATCAGTGAGTGGCAAGTGTCAATTAAGTTGCATTTGGTGGCAGGCTTTATAGTGGCAAGTGAGTTGACGTACTTCAATTGTACAGTTGCATCTGTACAAAACCGACACTTATTTTAGTCCGTGTGTGGCCCGCCCATTATTTTATTTACCACTTCCATCCATGCCTCCTTCCTGCACTATGCATTTGTCTCAGTTTTGGTGAGCCCACAAGCTAATAACCCAAGTCAAAATGAGTAAAAAACAAACATCACTGGAGAGCTTTGAAAAGGGGTAAAGACCCAACGATTAGACAGCAGAAGACTCTAAGACTGCCAACAAAAAGAAAGCTGCATTTAAAAGAAAATACCAAGTGTCCTACTTAAATTATGGGTTCACTGCAACAGGTGGTTCACATTCTCCAAGCCTGCTTTGTATATGTGGTGACTGGCTATCCAATGAAGCCATGAAACCTTCAAAACTGCTTCACCACGTGGAGACCAAGCACCCTGCATGAAAAGACAAGACTGGAGGATATCAGGATGGCTCAGTGGGTTGAGCGCTTGTCTTGCAGCCCCTGGGTGCAAGGATCAAATCCGAGCCCCGGCCTATGCGGACCCAAATACTGAACTAGGGTGTGCCTCCAGTTCAGTTCTCACCAGGGCGAGACTTCTATGTGGGAGCCCCCCAGTTCGGCTCCTACCACTGGTGTGCTTCCCATGCAGGAGGCCCCCAGTTGGTTCCTGCCCTGTGCAGCCCAGTGCCCACCTGTGGAATGAAACTATGTAGAAAACTAATGACATGCAACTATGGAGACTGCTCTGGGCCCTCCCCCTTGTCTGTCTGTGTATCTCTCTGTAAAAAACAATAGAAATAAATCTTAAAAAAAAAAAAAAGACAAGCCTTTGGAATTTTTCAAAAGAAAAAATTGTGAAAATGAACAGAAGCAGTTATTGAAGGCCACCACTTCATCAAATGTGTCTGCACTGAGAGCATCATTCTTAGTGGCTAACTGCATTGCTAAAGCTGGGAAGCCCTTTACTACTGGTGGAGAGTTGCTCTGCCTGATGTGAAGGCCATTTGTCGTGAACTTTCACAAATAGGAGAGGCTGCAGTTCAAAAGGCCGTATGTGCTCCTCTTTTGGCACACACCAGAACTAGACAAATAGATGAAATAGCAGATTGAGTGACTGTGGTATGCAATCCAGGTTGATGAATCTACTGTTGACAACAATACTTATCTTTGTGTGATAAATTCTTCAGGAGGATGTGCATGAGGATATGTTATATGCACTTTGTTGTCAACTAACACCACAGCTGCAGAACTATTCAAGTCTTTGAATGATCACATATCAGGAAAACTGAATTGGTCATTTTGTCAGTATATCCACGGACAGAGTGGCTGCCATGACTGGACGGCTTTCTGGTTTCACTGCTCGGCCGCTTCTGAACGTGAGTCTATACACTGTGTCATCCATAGAGAAATGCCGGCTAGCCGAAAAACGTCACCTGAACTTAACATTTTGCAGGATGTGATTAAAATTACCAACCACATTAAAGTACAGGCCCTTGACTCACGTGTGTTCATGCAGCTCTATGAGGAGATGGACGCAGAGCACACACGTCTCCTCTGATACACAAGATAGATCACTGGCCAGAGTTTCTGAATTGCGAGAGCCATTCCAGAGATTTTAGAAAAAGTCACCACTGACAGCACCTTTCAGTGACAGAGAATGGGTCGCAAAACTTGCTTACTTGTGTGACGTATTCAGTCTGCTCAACAAACTGTCATTTCAGGGAAGAACAACTGTGTTCAAGTTGACAAATAAAGTGGCTACATTCAAAACCAAACTAGTATTATGGGGGTAATGGGTGAACATTGGGATTTTTGTAATTTCAAACATTAGCAGAGATTCTGAAAGAGACTGAGTCAGGGCCTTCTTTCTCCCAGCTGCTGCATGATCACCTATCTCAGCTTTCAAAGTTTGAGCATTTTTTCCCAACCACAAAAGACACTGGAGGGGAAGCTGAGACAGCTCAGCAGGTAAAGCACTCGCTCACTTTGTAGCTCCAGGGACCAAGGATTGAGTCCCAGCCCCTGTTCCTGTGAACCCGTATGCTGAACTGGGGTGTGCTTCCCATGCAGGAGGCCTCCAGTTTGGTTCTTGCCCCCCGGTTCAGTCCCTGGCTCCAGGGGGCGTGCCTCCCATTTGGGAGCCCCCCCCCCCCGGCCCAATTCCCGCCCTGCACAGTCCTCGCCCACCTGTGTGAAACAAAATGATGTTGAAAAACTGATGATGTGCAATTATGGAGACTGCTCTGGACCCTCCCCCTTCTGTCTGTCTCTCTCTGTCCCTCTGTCTCTGTCAAAAACAATTAAGTGGATCTTTTAAAAAACATACTCTGGAACTGGGAAGGAATGGATGTACTACCTATTTGTGAGTAAAACAGGTGAATCAACTTTGTCCCTGATAGAAGAGGATCAACTGCTTAAGATCACAATGATGGTGGCCTTAAATGTATGTTTGAGACAACCTCAAATCTCTGTATGTTCTGGATTAAAGTCAAGGCAGAATATCCTAAGATTGTCACAAAAGCACCAAATAGCCTGTTTCCATTTCCAACATCCTCTTTGTGAAGGTTTTCTGCAGTGACAGCAACCAAAATGAGATTGCAGAGTAGACTGGACATAAGCCACACACTTGGGGCATCGTTGTCTCCCATCACTCCCAGATGGGACTATCTAGTTACAGGAAAACAAACTCAGGGCTCCCACTGATGTTGTATTATGGTGAGTTGTATATTTCATTATATATTACAGTGAAATAATGAAGTACAATAAATGTAATGCACTTGAATCATCCCCAAACCATCCCCTTTCCCCGGGTCCTTAGAAAAATTGTCTTCCACAAAACCGGTCCTTAGTGCCCAAAAGATTGGGGACTGCTGCTCTAGGATGCACCCAAACCCTAGGAACCCAGAGCCCTCCCTGGGAAAACAGGCTTGCTGGTGAGAACATGCAGAAGCCTCCTTAGCACACAATCCAGATGTAGGGTTCTGCCGGTGCTGCCTGCCCTGTCTGGGAGCACTCACTTCCTAGTGGATCTTCTCCAGGGCCTGCCTGTCACAGATTAGGGGAGGCAAGCTGGCACCACCTTGAGTACCTGCACCCTTGTTTAAGGTACCTTTTCAAACTGCTTTGCTGACAGGCAGCTTGACTATCAAGAGGCTGGGGCTGCATTCCTGCCTCACCAGCTTCTTGCTCATCTGTCACCTCAGATCCCCATTGCTATCCATGCACAAGAGAGTAAAACACGTGCTACCTCACACCCAGGGTGCAGATCCTAAACGGGCTGTTGCATTCATTCCTCCAACCTGCCTCTCCCAGAGAAAGAATAGGAAATGCAAAACCACTAATTTGCATTTTTGTAGCATATCATTTGGGCAACTTTTATTTCAGCCACAGAGGCCTTTGCTAGATGTTGAGAACATGAAGACGACCAGCAGATGTTTCTTTGCCTTTGATAATAAATATATTCAGCTGGATAGCAGGACAGGAAGTACCTACAGGACACACGGGCAGGAAAACAGGGACAGAACATGGCAGTGTCATCAGAGCCAAGAGCAGACAGAGTTTCACACTAAAGTAATGGGCATTGGATTTGACAGAGATCAGCATGTTCCAGCCACAGCCTCCCAGAGCCTCCGGTTGACCTCCTCTACCTTACAGAAACCTGCAGCCAGCTCCTGCTCAGTCTTCCAATGGCCCCGCTATGCTGCCACTCAAAGACAGACCGCTGCCTGCCTTTAGAAGACTCTATCTTCCCCGAACATGCACCCTCTGGTGGGTCTGGAACAGCCCATGACTCCATGGATATGGCACACTTGGCCTGTTCTAACCCCTCTCTCTCATTTGTCCTGAGTCTGGAATGTTCTCTCTTCTCTATCCAAGGAGAGCCCCTCCAAGGTCCAAGTCCTCTGACTCTTCCAGCCTCAGCATGCTCCTCCTGTTTAACAGCACTTTAATCACAAATGTCCTTTGCTTCCTCTCTTGCCCAGCCAGAGCCAAAGCCAGTATCAGCCTGTTTTCCAGCTCATGGAAGCAACAGCCCAGCTGGTGGACAGTGTATGCCCATGCTCAGAACTATCTCTAACTTGAAAAAGGGCTATTCTGCATCTCACCATGAGAAAATGCAGCAAAGTCAGAAACCCGCAGGTGTGGTCTTCCCTAGCCTTTTAAACAATCATTAAAAAAAAACACTTGGAGGGGATGCCAGGATAGCTCAGTGGTTGAGCGCTTGCCTCGCAGTCACTCTGTCCAGGTTTTGATTCTCAGCCCTGGCCCGTGCAACCTCATGTGCTAAACTGCGGCACAGCTGGTAACAACCAGGATGGCTCAGTAGCAAAGGTTCTCACCTTACATGCAGGAGGCCCCCAGTTCGGTTCCCACCCTGCCCAGCCCCACATCCACCTGTGTGGAAAGAAACCATGTCACAACTAATGATATACAACTACAGCCCTCCCCCAGCTCTCTCTCTCACCTTCTCTCAAATAATAAACCTTTAAACACACACACAGAAAGCTAGAAGCTACACCTGACCCAAGCCCAGGACAGTAACTTGTTAGCCAATAGCTACAATTCAGGCCCAAAATCTGACATAGTCACAGTCTCAAAGAAGTCCCAGAAACCCCATCATGTCTCTCATCACCTGGGCCAACAGAGAGCGCAAGTCCCCCATCCTCGCTTAGTGTTCCTTCCCACCTCAGCCCAGCCCTGCTTTTTACACTCAGCTTTAATATACCAGACTGGTGGTTTGTTTGTTTGTTTAATTTATTTTATTGAGAGGAGAGAGAGAAGGGAGGAGGGCTCAGAGCAGTCTCCATAGTTGCACATCATTAGTTGTGACATGGCTTCATTCCACACAGGTGGATGTGGGGCTGCACCAGGCAGAAACCAAACTGGGCACCTCCCGTATGGGAGGTGAGAGCCTTCACCACCATCTCAGTGGTTTCCAGTTGCACCACATTTCAGCATGTGGGTTTGCACGGGTTGGGATTCAATCCCCAGATGTCGCGGTTGCATTGCAAGCAAGCACTCAACCTGTTGAGCTATCCCAGCATCCCCACATTGATGTTTTGATATCCTCACAGGATTCAGTGGAACAAATGTTTCGAATCTAAATGAAGCTCTAACCCACTCAGATGTTTTCAACATTCACAACAGTTTAGAAGTTTGAGTAACTTATCACAAAGTTAGACTGACAATTTCTGAATATATTTTCCACCTTTTATTTCCATCTATCTTATCTAATTTAAAAGATTAAAAACAACTTCCACCCATTCCAACTGGACTGCTGTCCAAGCTTTATGAAAACAGTAAGTAAAAAAAGTCAAAGCCTTTCAGCCAGTCCCTGGAAAGGACAACGGCAGTGACTCCTCTGTCCTCAGTCACAGGAGCTTCCAGCGATTTCTGGAAGGGCAGGAAGAGTCTTGGGAACATATCTGGCACTTGATTCAGTCAGT
>PVKE010006402.1:0-54524 GCA_004027555.1 Craseonycteris thonglongyai | reverse complement strand
GATCAACGATCGACCAAAATTGGCCTCGCGATCGACCGGTCGATCGGATCGACTTGTTGGCCACCCCTGGGGTATAGCACCTGGATAGAGCACCCACTCATCCTATGGAGGTGGAGGGAGACACAAAGAGTGGTGGATACAGATCCCTCTGACTTCAGATAACCCCCATAGTCTCCAGAGACTTCCGTGACTCTCAAGCCTTCTACAGACAATCTCTGTTTTGTTTGGTGTACCGGAAGTGGTCCTATATAGAAGACACCGCAATGTAGACTAGACACCATGTGCCCAGTAGTTTTAGGAAGCCTCTTGGAACTGGAGCAGATGCATAAGGAGCCTGAGGCACCAGTCTTTGGGGCTGACACTCTCTTGTTCCTGCTTGCTTTCCTCTTGTTCAGAGGAAAAGGCTCAAGGCAATGTAGCCAGAAAAGCACCACTGTGATCTTGCAGGTAGGCCTGATCACTGAAATAGAACTCCTTCTTGCCCTGAAGACATGGAGGGGAATAGAAACCATAAAGCTCATGAGCTATTCTGCCCATAGTTCCCATGAGGTCCCACAGCATCCAGAGGGCTCCCACAGCCTCCTAGCCTTCTCCTTTCAGTCTCTTTCTCCTGTTTGCTGTTCAGAAACTATTCATTTAGTCTTTAGTTGTCTGGCAGGAGTAACTGCTCTCTCTATATGTGTACATTTGAGTGTGCTCAGTGGAGCAGGGAGAGCTCAGTGTTCTGCTATGCAGACACCATCTTGGACCTCCCAGACTTCACGCATTTATTAATTTTGTAGAAAGCAAATCAATCTACCATGCAATGATTTTGGTTACTTAAAGTTTCCATCTCTCTCTCTCTCTCTCTCTCTCTCTCTCTCTCTCTCTCTCTCTCTCTCTCTCGATCTCGCTCTCTCGCTCTCTCGCTCTTTCTCTTTCTCACACATACACATCAATGCTACACTTTTGACTCTTGGGTGCACTTGTGAATTCACCAAGTTTACTACTAAATCTGAAAATCAGTAGCATTAGAATCCTCCAGAATTTAACCGTATCAATCAGACTCTTAGTAATCCAGAAGATGAGACTGTTGTGGAGTGTCCAAGAATTTCAAAGAGGTAGACCAAAAAGGTTTTATAGCTAGGAAAACCTCCCTACAGTTTACATATTTCATGTAAATAGGGGAAAATCTCACTGATTTTCTAGGGACAGGTAACTTAGTTATTGAAAATAAAGCCCATTCATTAAATTTTCCTCTCATAGTGCTCTCAGGATATTTGGCAAGGCATTCATTCATTTACTGTTGAAGAATGTTCCATGTACTTTTCTCTCTTAGTAGTACATACAGAAAAAAACTCAGCACCAAGGTCACAGCTGACATGAAAATTCCTGTTTTACCACTGAATCAGAACGGCTGACACAGAAAACAGAGTAACAGATGGTAGGATGAAAATCTAGAGGGCTAAGTGATTTGTTCAACGTTATGAGAATTTCTCCACCAGAAGCAGAAACAAAAACCAAAAAGACCTTGAAGCTAAGTGCTATTGTTTACATGTCTATTTTCATTGTGGAATAAAGTTTCAATGAGTCAATTAAAAGATAATTACAGTATAGATTTAGTTCTTTGTTAGATCCAATTATGGAAATGACAGTTTTGTTGGAGGAAAGGGAAGCAGCCCACTTTACCTGACCATTCTATTAAGTATGAGGGCCAACTAGAATAAGTGCTTTCTGTCCCTGTGTTCCATTCTAATCTATGGGATTGTATTATTGAGGCACGAGATTTATGAATATGTGAACAATAGGGTCAATCATGTTGGCATGTGAGGTGGATTTCCCTGACATAAGTGTACAGAAAGGATCACATGGGAAAGGGCAAGGGAGATTGTACTCAGGCCGGATACGCTGTGGAGTCCTTTCGGTTATGGTTCAAATATACGAAGAGGCTGAAGTAAAGCTGGGACATGGAGGCAAGTGATGCTCCCCATAAAGAGTGATGTCTTTTTGGACATACTTTTAAAGTTCAGGGGTGAAAAGCAGGGTCTAGAGAGACAAACTTGACAGTTCCTCCCAGGGAGGTAATAAGTGAAGCTAGGACAATGAGCAAAGTTGCAATGAAGGTGTAGAAAAGATAAAAAGAGAATCGGGAATAAAATCAATGAACCAGGTGTCATTTAAAACCTGATGGATCATCTATTAAAAAAATTATAAATCGGATTGCATCAAAATTTAAAACTCCTGCTCTTTGAAAGGTACTGTTAAGCCACAGGCTGGGGGAAACTACTTTCTGAACATATATCTGATAAAAAGCATACATTTAGAATATATAAAGTACTCAAAATTCAATAACACAAAAACAAACAACTTGATATAAAATAGGCAAAAGGCTTGAACAGATATTTCAGCAAAGATATATAGATGCCAATAAACACATAAAGAGATGATCTTATCTTCTGGTGTGTGCTTATATTCAGTAGGCTGGGAGCACTCAAGACAATAATTTAATAATCATGTCATACATGCATATGCTGATTACAATTTTCCAGGCACTGTTTTAATCACTATAAAAATTAAATTTGGGGAAGCCGGGGTTGCTCAGTGGGTTAAGCGCTCACTTTGCAGCGCCGGGGACCAGGGATGGAATCCTGGCCCCAGCCCATGGGAAACCATGTGCTGAACTGGGAGCTCCCCCAGTTCAATTCTCTCTCTGCCTCTGTCTCTGTATCTCTCTCTCTCTGTCAAAAATAAATAAATAAATAAATAAATAAATAAATAAATAAATAAAATTTATATATATATAAAAAAATAATTAAATTTCCTTAATGAGTTAATAAAGTAGGGCTTTGATAAACCATTTCTTTTCAAAGATGTATTTTATTGTTTGAGAGAAGGTAAGAAAGAGAAAATGAGAGAGAGGGAACGGGGGAGGGCCCAGAGCAGTCTCCATAGCTGTGCATCATTAGTTGTGACATGGTTTCACTCCACACAGGTAGATGTGGGGCAGCAGTGGGTGGAACTGAACTGAGGGCCTCCTGTATGGAAGGTGAGAGAACCTTTGCCGTAAGGCTCAGCACTTATGAGTTGTGACACAGTTCAGCTTATGGGTTTGCAAGGGCCAGGGCCAGGATTCAAACCCTGGACTTGGCAGTTGCAAGACAAGCACTCAACCTGTTGAGCTATCCTGGCATCCCTTGATAAACCATTTTATAGATGAAGAAACTAAGGCACAGAGAGGTGAATTAATTTATCCAAGGTCACACAGCTAGTGAGTGTCCAAGACCAGATTTGAACACAAGCAGTCTGGTTCCAGAGCCTATGCTGTCGACTAAGACTATAGGGCACCTCTCCAATTACCAGTAAAAGTGTATTGAGCACCTACTCTGTGCAACATTTGGTCGTATACTATAGTCATAAGGAACTGATTAAATGTAGTTTCTTTCCTAGAAGATCTAAAAATCTAGATAGAAAGACAAGCCTATATAAAACAAACTCTTGACTACACCTAATCATGATCCAATTTCACAATCAGAAACTAGACAATAAACATAGAGAACAACATCCTCATCTTGTTTGAAGAATAGGGCCTATGACAATTAGGAATTATTGAAAGCATTTTAAAATTTTTATAGTTTAGAAACTTTCAGAGAAAACAAAGACCATAAAGCATGAAAATTAATCAAATAAGAGGCAGGAGTTTGGATATTTGAAAAATAATATTCCATGATCTTTAACGCTACCACAATTGTCAGAAAAAAAATATTTAAGTATCTTTTCCATGTTTGATAGCATCCTTATATTTTAGGTAATTCCTAATAAGGTGATGTAAACAGGATGATTCATGTCCAAACATGACCTAATTCAAATATCTCCTTAGTTAGAAATGCAACTGACAAGTGAGCTGACACAATTCCTGCTGGCCAGCTATTATTTTCACAACATGACTGTCCTTTCTTCTAAATTGGTAACAATCCTTTTCCCAGAATGAGAACTATGCAAACATATTGTAATAAAAGGAAATAAGGAAAGGAACTACGCAACAGACATCCTTCCTAGTTAACCGACTGATTAGAAGAAAAGAGCGTCTTTGAAGCTATCGCCACAGAAATCAGCGTGAGACACAGAATCTACTAAGTCTCAGATTCATTCACTGCATTCAAACCGCTCAGATTGGAAGGTAGCCAAGTACGCATGCCTCAGACAACGGGGACTGAGCAGGGAGCAAGGAGGAGAAAGGAGAGAGACAGAGTGAAGAAGGGAAATGGAGAAAGAAACAGAGGGGGAAACGGAAAAGAGAGAGAGACAGACAGACAGAGAGACAGAGAAGTGAGCGAGAGAGGAGTGAGCAACAGAAATCGTAGGGGACTTGAATGAGGGATCAGCAGGGGGTGGGGGTAGGTAAAAGCCAGATTTTTATTGGAAGCAGTTGAAGTGGTTGCTATGAGACCCGCTGGAGCGCAGGACCAGCAGCCAGCCTGCGGCTGATGGTTCTTACCTCGTACTAAACCTTTCTTTGGACACAGTTTTAGAGTTGCTTAATATCTGAGCAAGCACCTGACACGGGTGACTTTTTCCTTCTGCATTCTCCTCCGGTCCTTCGGGGAAAATGGAGGTAGAAAACGAAGCCAGCTGCTCCCCCAGCAGCGCATCAGGCGGGTCCAGAGAGTACAAGGTGGTAATGCTGGGAGCAGGGGGAGTTGGTAAGAGCGGTAAGTTTTAATACCAAACGCTGGGAAGGAGGAACCTGTGTACAGGGAACTCTACTGGGTGAAAAAATCAGAACAACAGAAAAATAGTAATAATAATAATGCTAATGATGTCAGAGACTAGCTAGCTGCAGCAGTTAGACACCAAGTATTAGACAGGATGTTTAAAAGTGTAAGGACTGTTCAAGAAATGCTCAGTCAGGAGAACTGGGAGACAGCCAGCCAGTGATGACATATAGATTGTTAAGAGGAGTTTTGTTTTTGTTTTTCTTTGATTTTCTGCTGGGGGTGATGTGATCTTAATTTATATGTCTTTTTAAAAAAATAACATGATATTTATAAAACAGTCTTGTCGTAAGAAAATGTGCTTCTGTTCTCAACAATATTCACATGAAGTGCTATTAACATTCAATGAAACACACATATACCAACACAGACATTCATGCAGGATTATAAATCCTTATGGTTATGTTTGTTTCTTTGATTAAAAACTTCCTGTGCCCTTTTTCTTGTCTGTGTTCTGACTTAGCTGTGCCTGCAGGCTTTGAGTGCCAGGAGGAAAGTTGGCTTTTGAAAAGGAAGCTGTTTAAGGAATGGTATTCATTGCGGTGCCTGTGCCGTATGATCAAGCCAGATGTTGTGCTTTAACTGAATTAAAAGAGAAAAGTACCAGAAAAAAGAATATGGGATGCCAATGAGGGTACGAGTAGCAAATTAGTATTAATATATATAAAAAATACAGAAGTCAGTGGTTGGGTTTCTTGAGGGGCTCAAAAGGTCAAACATAACAAATTAAAGAAATAGATATGTAGTAGTGTTTGAGGCTGATTGAATGATGGGTATCTTGAGGCTATGGATATTACTACAACATAAATAAACATAATTTGTTATGTAAAAATAAAAAGCCCCCACCCCCCATTGGAGGATATATCTTTGGGGATACCAAAAGACAAGAAATATTAGAGTTAGCATGGACAAATTTTCTTTTTTAATTTAATAGTTTTAGGGCTTGGTAAAAAGAGTGAAAGTTGAGACCAACAAAAAAAGCTGATGACTTTGGTAATGGGTCCGAAAATGATAAGTTGATCAGCAAAGAAAGGGCAAAGAGAGTTCTATAGCAGACACAAAGTAAAAAGGTTAGAATCATAGCAAGAGCCATAAAGTTGAACACCTCTTATATCCCCCAAGGGAATTACTATAAAAATAAAAGAAGTAGGTAAATTTGCATGTGGTAAATCACTACATGTATGTCAAAGTGAGAAAAATTTGTCATCTGCCCTAAGAAGGAAGCATGAAGTGAAAAACTTTACAAATGTGTATAAATGAAGAATTTTAAAAAATCTATTTTTTTTCAAAATAATACAATGGCTTGAAGGGGAAAGAATCTAAATTGGCGAGGATTAGGGTGAGAAGAAGGAGGAAGAATAAAGAGAAAATAATTCATATATAATTATGCTTTGCAAGAACATAGTCAGACACAATGAAGAAAGAAACAATGTGGGAATAAAATGACCAAAAAAAAAAAAAATGAATAAAATAAAACAGAGAGAAACCAAGCTAAGGAAAAGGTGGGAGACTAATGAACAGAAATGCCACCAGCAGCTTGTGAAATTCAAGAGATGCTGCAGTGGTCCCATGATAAGCCCATGCATTACCTTTGTTGCTGGCTTGGTATTTTCTTGTTTCAGTGGTAGCTTGGGGGGTGTGGGAATAGAATGACTAGTTTTAGTCACACATTTCATGGAAATAAAGCTTGGAGAGAAGAGATGTTGGGTAGGTGCATCCTTTAGCAATATAGTTATCCTGAAGATGGTACAATGTTTCTTATTTTGACCTCCCCCATGTATTATTTGTACTGGCTATTCATTGTCAGCTCTTCAATAACTAGAAGTCGTTGACATAACAAAATGGCAGGTAGAGTGCTCTGGGCGGCTCTCACCTTCACTTTGTACAAAAAAGTCTAATTCATAATTAAATATTTCAGCGAAACTTTTCCAGTGTGATATGGACAGGGATAGCCAGCTTATCTCAGAGATGGTTAAGAATAAAAGAGGGGAAATACGGTAGTTCAGGTTTGTACTGATTTTATAAATAGTATAACGACTGTTTCCTTCAGAGAGAATATAACTTGTACTGTAATTCTAAGCTTGGAAAATGCTGTCTTTAGGGCTAAATGTTTGGAATTAGAGTGATGGAAACATTTCTTACCCTTGAGGTTGGTCCTTATGAATCATTCAGTGTTACCAGTATATAAAATTTCAAGCATTGATTCTCAATTAACCTTCTCTTGAAAGTTAAAATGTTTGTGTTAAAATGCATGCTATTTAATACCCTCGGCAGAAAGAGCAAAAGAGTTCAATTATTTACTATTAAGAAGAAAATAGGGTGGTTGGCATTCATTCTCTGCCTCCTAAATGTTATATTTAGAAGAGATCTAAACCATCTAGAACAGGCATGCCCAGCCTTCAGCCCAGGCCAACTTTGAATGAGGCCCAACACAAATTCTTAAAATATTATGAGATTTTCTTGTGATCTGTTTTTTAGCTCATTAGAAAGTATTAGTGTTAGTCTATTTTATGTGAGGCCCAAAACAATTGTTCCTCCAATGTGGCCCAGGGAAGCCTAAAGGTTGGATACCACTGCTCTAAACTAACACTCTCGTCTGCACATCTATTCTTTTTTAGTCTTTAATATAATTAAACTTTATACATAGTACTTCTATTCTATACAAATAAAAACACACATTTATATTGTATTTGTATTTCTATAATGCAAAATTGTACCTTATATTATCCAAGATTGCTATAAGTGCTGAGTAAACAGGGTAAATAAGAAGGAGGCCCCACACTATTTGAAAGATGGTGAAACTGAGGCATCAAGCAATAAAGGACTTGTGAAATTCACACATATGGTGGTGGAACAGTCAGGTTTGAAACTCAAAATTCATGACTCTTGAAGCTGATTTTCAACCACCCCCAAATTTTTACACAAATTAAGCTGAATAAAAATTGGATCTATTTATTATCCAATGAATTTTGTGTAACTTGGGCACACCCTTAGGCCTCCATCTCTTTTTGTTCTGCTATGTACCATCCCTTCCTCTCCCTCAAAGAAAAAAAAAAAAAAGAAAGAAAGAAAGAAAGAAAAGAAAAAGTAACCATCTTACAGCTGTAGTTGAAGAGTTTAATGGAGTGTCACTAACCCTTATAACTGACTTTTCTATGTCTTTGTGGTTTGATATATATAAAGGTCATTTCTCAATGGTAGAACATGATTAGTGTCTGCTTGCTCTCCCTTGTATTTACATCTGTTTTTCCCAATGCAGACTAAAATTATTCAGAATATCTAATTCAATACTAATAAGATCTTATTTCCTGAAATGCACTTTACCTATTCAGTTTTATGATCTTATTTGGGGACAAAATCATTTAAGGAGGCAAGTAAATTATCTTTTCCTTATGTTCAGTGAAGTACCTGAGGCAGAGAAATGGTAAGAGATTAGTCCAAGAGTACACAGACATAAGGAAGACTAGGGAAAAAAAAAACACCAAAAAAAACTTAAAGTTTCCCAAAGTTTGTTTTTTCATCAAATTTCATAAGCAAAGTAGAAAAATTATCCAAATAGCAGATAAGATCTATATTTCTTTTCCAGTCTCTAGGATGCATATTGGTACTACCATGGTGAAATTTTGTGTGAAATATTGTCAAGTGTGAAGTGTGAAATAAGTATGAAATATTATGCAAGTCATTGGGAAGGGAGAGGGTATTTATTATTCCTAACTACTGATCCAGACAAGACCCCTGCTCTCTAGGAGTGCACTGTCTCTTGGGAGAAAATATAATGTGTACTACAAAATTATGTTTATATTAGGCCTCTCACATAAGAGCTGTGGAGACGCAGGATAAGGGGTGGCTAAATCTACATGAAAAAGTTAAGAATCATAGCCGTATATTTGAATTGCAGCAGAATGATATTTGAATTTTGTATTAAAGGAAGAGTAGGGGTTGCTGGAATGATTCAGTGGGTTGAGTGTTTGTCTTGCAGCTCCGGGGTCCAAGGATCATATCTTGGCCCTGGCCCGCGTGGACCCATATGTTGAACTGGTGTGTGGCCCTCAGTTTGGTTCTCACCAGAGCAAGCTTCCCATGTGGGAGGCCCCCCAGCTTTCAGGGGATGTGCCTCCCATGTGGGAGGCCCTGGGCCTGGTTCCTTCCCTGCCCAGCCCTACACCCACCTCTGGAGTGAAACTATAACAAAAACTAATGATGCACAACTATGGAAACTGCTCTGGGCCCTCCCCCTTTCTTTGTCTGTCTGTCTGTCTGTCTCTCTGTCTCTCTCTCTCCCTAAAAAGCAATAAAAATACATTCTTAAAGGAACAGTAAGATTTCTAGAGGATGAGAAGGAAAAGTATAGGTAAAGCTGGGGTTCGAAAGGAAGATAATTTATTAGGAGTAGAGCACACACAGACAAAAAGGAATGTAGAGGTTATAATGTTTTATAACTTGACACTTGACAACTTAGTGTCTTTTGGGGAAGTTGGAAAAATCTCTCTTCCAACTTCAAAAAATCTTAAAAAGTCTCTAACATTTGCTTAAAACATATCTTAGGAAACTGAAAAGTAAAATAAATAAATAAGCTGAAAACATAAAAAGTATGAAGGAACTCAGAATTTATTAGACTGAATGCATTGTGAATATTTTTGTAAAGGGAAAACTCACTTGTAAAGCAAGCAATCATGCTCTGCCCCATGTCCTTTGGAAATTTGTCTCTTTTGTTCATTCAGAGTTTTGTGTAGTAGAGGTTTATAAAATGAAGGGAATAGTATTTTCTGAAATAAAGAGAAAGTAGCACAAACCAACTCTCTCAGTTGCAGTGAATTGGTATGAAAAGGTACAAAATCAAGCCTTTTATTTGGTGAATTAAATGAAGGCTAACAACTAAGGGCATCATTCAAGTCTCTGAGGCTCTGTATTTTACCTCATTAGCAGAAATTTGGATCCAACAGCACTGAAAAATTGTCACATCATGACTAAGTGTTACTTGAACCCTCAGAATGCAAAGGAAAGGGAAAAAATAAACAAGGAAAAAAATTAAAATAATTTCAAAGCTGGAGGGCCCCTGTTGTCACCCTTAATTGTCACCATCTTAATTACACTTGCAGATCATCACTCACGAGGATGCTGTCAGCAAGAATTAGCCTAGAGGTTCAAAGAAGGCTTAGTAGGAAAGTATATTGATATCCACTCACTCAAGTAATGATTGAAAGTGCAATTCAGGTAAAAAGTGTTGACTGACAATATTTCCAAGATAATATGCTTTATAGATTTTACATTGATAAAGAAAAAAAAGAGTTCGTGTAGCTCTGTGTCTTGAGCAGAGAAAGAGTCTAGAGATGAATGAATTTGTATGGGTCCCTGACTACCCACCCACACTTTGCTGGCTAGGTTCCTGACATATACACCATCACTAGATGTCCCAGTGGCCAATGATCTATCATGTTCACCTGGTCCCCATTTATTCCTCCCCTTGATTTTGTGAAGTAGACATTAGTGTCTGCATTTTATAGATGAGAAAAGTGAGGCCTGTGGAGAAAAACGTAACATGCCCAGACACACAGATATTTAAAATGGTGAACCTGAAGTGCCTACATATATATGTCTAAGTTCAATGCTTATGCTATTTTCATTTTCCCACCCTGAGAGATTTTTTATTGTTATTTGGGAGCTGGTACATTGAACCTGAGTTCTAATTTCAGCCAAATCTTCATAGGTGTGTTTTAGACATCAAATTCGCATACACCAAAATACTTGACAAATGTGAAGTTTCTACACGAATAACCCTTTACATGGAGTGAGGGGCAGCCTGGGATGTTCTGACTAAACATTTCAACATGTAGGACCCAAAGACATTTTATGTTCTTATCTAATTGAAAACCACTAGGGCCCTACACTATATAGAGAAGAAACCACAAATCTTTCAACTTGAGAAAATAAAATAAACCAGTAACTATAAGAAATTAGTAAAACTGGAAACAATCTAATGAAGAAAGTAAACAAGTTTCTGAATATATTAAATCTATCAGGGGTTGATATAGGGAGAATACTGCTCTCTCTTTATAAATATATATATATATATATGTATGTATATTACTCACACACATACGCACAACCCCTGAACAACACAGGTTTGAACTATGCAGGTCTACTTATACATGAACTTTTCAATAAATGTAATAAATATATTTTCTCTTACAATTTTCTTAACATTTTTTTTCTCTAGCTTACTTTGCTGTCAAAATATAGCATATAATATATAACAAAATATGTGTTTACTGACTGTTTATGTTATCAGTAAGGCTTCTGGTCAACAGTAGGCTATTAGTACTTAAGTTTTGGGGGAGTCAAAACTTAAAGATTTTGAACTGAGTGGGGAGGATCAGTGCCCCTAAAACCTCGTGTATTCAAGGGTCCACTGTTGTGTGTGTGTGTGTGTGTGTGTGAGAGAGAGAGAGAGAGAACAGAGTATGTGTAGGTGTGTGTGTGTGTGTGTGTGGTATATATGCACATGTGTGCCTAGACCTTTGAAATTGCAGTGGGGTAAGTACAAACATCGAGGTGTACCTAAGATGTTTTGAAAGCAATGCTAACTGTGGTCAGCAATTTTGAGGAACCTAACAGGTTGCTCAGCTGGTCAGTTGTAGCATTTGACCAGAAGCATCCTGACTTATTAGATCATGGATTTTTTTTCCCCCCGGTTAGGCCATCCTGCCTCTCATAAACCAGTATAAAATTTGCTTCTCCTTACTGGAGCTTCGGCTGCTGATTGTGACAGTTTTTGAGTGCAGGTGTGTTTGCAGTGTGGTGTCGTTGTGCCTGTAACTACACTGATGGTCGTCAGTCCTCTGAGTCGCTTACAAGCATGCAGGAAAAGCTGTTATCACTGAACTTGGCTGTTTTTTGCAAAGCCCATCGATTTTGACTCAGTCACTCAGGCTTTGCTCATAAATGTCAGCTCTCCCATGACCTTCCCCAAATGGTGCCATCTGCTCTCCTGGTTCATCAGCAGGCACCCACTAAGTCATGTCATTACTAGCAACTGTACCAGCTCACCCCCTCTGGCCTTGCTGCCTGCAGTAACCCTGCTCCAGCTAACAGCATAGCACCAGTATTGGAACATGACCAGTTCTGTTCTCCACACTCGCAGGTAGGTGAGCGCTCCATCACTGCCAAATGCATTGGAGAGACAGCAGAAGGTGCCAGGTACTTGCTTCCTAGAGTGTGAATGAAGGGTGAGCTACGAGGGAGCTCTCTAGAGTACCCTAGCGTATGCTCAGGACTGTGGCCTCTGCCTTCCTGGGGATGTTGTATTGAGAGGATAACCAGAGACCACCCAACATTGAACTCTAATGAGATGGTATAGAAAATGTGTGGAATGCCGGGTTGAGTTGAGCATTTGTCTTTCAGCCCCAGGATCCAAGGATCAAATCCCAGCCCCTGCCCTTTATATCTCCGTCTCTTCCTCTCCCTCAGTGTGAGCTATGCTTTAATCTAAATGGACCCATAATTATCACAACTATCTGTCTTCTAGAAAAATTATTATACCTTTTTGTCCCTCAAATTCTTGAGACCTTTTTCCTCTAAAATTCACATAATTATTTAATTATAAGCCCTTCTTTCTGTCAATTTATCTAGTTTTATCTGTCCTTCTAGATTCTGTGCATATATTTCCTGCTCTTTAATATCTTCCCATTCTAACATTTCTCACTTTACACTTAAAATTCTTTCTATTATTCATTTTACAACTACTCATAATTATAGTTTCTTCTAGCATCTGGTTTGTGGTCTTAAAATGTTTAAATCTTGCATTTTTATTTAACTTGCTATCCTTTTATATTTTATCCCCCATCTTGATTGCAAAGTCCTGCAGGATAGAATATAGATTTTATATTGTCTTTTCTCTCCCATGAAACTAATGGTAGTAAATTCTTAATATTTACATCTTTAAGTTTCCTCTTTCATTTTTGAGAAAATGCAGAGTAAGACATCCCACATATATAGTGAAATAGAACTAGATAATATTTAAAATTTTATGATGTAAAGAGCAATGTATATAGAGAAAGAAATTGGCACCAATAGAAACGTAATAGGGTATGTGAACGAGCATAGGATAGGTCGTGGCTTGGAAAGAAAGTAGACCCATGCCAACATGAATGGTCTTTGGTGACAATGGATTTGAAGATGCATCAGCCTACCCTGTGTTTAGGACATTCATTAACACAAAGAGGCCAAAGTTAGAAGATTGTGGATGAGAACTTATCAGACCAAGAACAAGTAAGATACAAATGCCTCTTAACAAGTGACTACGTGCCATGCAAATTACTTGAAAGCCCAAGGTTGGGGACAGCTGGCACCCAAATACATATGGGACACTGAAAATAACTCGTGTTTTACTTTCCAAACCATTTCCCATTGGACACCAGGAGGAGGCTAGGGGAAGAAAAGTAGTTTATGAAAAATTCTAGGAAAACCTTAGTAAATATGCCTGTAGAACTTAGTTTATACCTGTGTTTTTTAGTTCATCATGCTTATTAACATCTCAAAGAAAAATTATTTCTTGGTTAACACTGAGAAAAACTGAGTTCAGTTGTGATTGTAACTCTGAAATTTAAAGCACAATTTTCACATATTTTCTCTGTTAGGTTGAGTGCCAGCTTGGGTCATGAATTAACTCTGACAGTCTCTATTCTAAAATGAAAAGAGGAACCCATGAGAATAGCAGACAATGACAGGACCAGATTATAATCAAAGCATTCCCCTTCTCCCTGATTTCAGGAAGTGCTAAAATCAAGAAGGCAAGATCCATTTTAGAGGTAAAAATGTTGCTGCCATTAAAAAACAAAACAAGCTTACTTTGCTATTCTTAAGAGCTCCCCCCCTCCCCTTTTGCTTTATTACTCATTCCTTTCTACTTGCTTGGTGATAATGAAAGTACATAAGCTATCTAATATCAGCTCCCACTATTTCCTTAATCTACTCCACAAAAACCTGTAATATTATTCTGCCTTTAAGAATAACTGTATCTCCCACCTACTTCATCACAGAAAAATACTTGGAAAATATTTTTACATGGTATATTCTGTTGTGACAAGAACACAAGCTATCAGCCTCACTAAGCTTAGTTGCATTTTTCTTGAGTATACTTCTGAGATAGCCAAGCATGTTGAAGGTGGATAAACATGTGCTGAAATTCCGTTCCATCACTTGTAAGGCAAGTGATTTTGCTGACTGACCTTCTTCCTACCCTCTTAGTAGTGGAGGACACATGGCTCATTTCTTGGACCTCAGTTATCTTTAATTTCCTAGGTTATGTCATCCAGCCACATGGCTGGATTTATATGTCTTTATATCTTTAGATTAAATTAAATTAAAATATAGATTAAAATTATAAGATAGTTCTAAAATGACCCAAATTAAAGAGCCTAATAATACCAAATATGGAATAGGATGCCATGGGGGTATAAATTGGTACAACCACCATGGAAAATGATTTAGCACTATGTATTAAGTTAAGAAATGCATAAATTGGCCATGTGATCTAACAATTCTATCCCTTATTACAGATTCCCAAGGGAAACTCACATATGTGTGGACAAAGAGGCATGGCCAGAGTGTTCATAACAGCCTGAGTCCTAATGGTCCCAAATTGAAAGTATATTTATCAATATAAGATTAAATGAGTCAATTGTGTTAGAATATCACATATACATTACATATAGTATGTAAATGGAAGAAATAACCATAAAATTTGTGATAGCAGTTACTTTTTGAGGTGGGTGGAGGCAGTGAGTGGGAGGGTATGGAAGTCCTGGAGTTCAAGAGATTTTCTCATTTTAATGTGGGAGGTAGTAGTGAGTGTTTGCTTTATAATAAACTATAGAATTGTAAGCTTTTCTGTTGTGTGTCTTCTTCCCATATGATACATTTCACAAAACAAAAGATTTATGAAGTTTTAAAGATTTATTTTTATTGTTTTTGACAGAGAGAGAGAGAGAGAGAGACAGAGAGAGAGAGACAGAGACAGAGACAGAGAGAAGAGAGAGGGCACAGAGCAGTCTCCATAGTTGCACTGTCATTGGTTTTCTACATAGTTTCATTCCACAGGTGGGTGTGGGGCCATGTAGGGCAAGAACCTGGTCAGGGGCCCTTCTGCATGAAGCTCACCCCAGTGAGAAACAAACTGGGGGCACACCCCAGTTCAGCATATGGGTCCACATGGGCCGGGATTCAATCCTAAGACCCCGGGGCTGTAAGACGAGCTCTCAACCCACTAAGCCATCCTGGCTTCCTCTTATGAAGTTTTAAATCATAGTAATTCCAGTCCAGACTTTATTTCTCAACTTCGGTCATGTATTCAACACTCTACTTGACATCTTCACTTAGATAGCTAATAACACTCTCAAACCAAAAATGTCCAAAACAAAACTGCTGATTTTTCCCCCCAAAATTTATTTCTCCTACAGTAGGGGTGTCTAACCTTTTGGCTTCCCTGAGCCACATCAGAAGAATTGTCTTGGGCACACATAAAATACACTAACACTAATGATGGCCAATGAGCTTTAAAAAATAATAATTACAAAAAATTCCCTAATGTTTTAAGAAAGTTTACCAATTTGTGTTGGGCCACATTCAAAGCTGTCCTGGGATACATATGGCCCACAGGCTGCAAGTTAGACAAGGTTTGCCCTGCAGCCTTTCTCATATCAATTGATGGCAATACCATCCTTCTAGTTGCTCAGGTTCGAATGGTTGGCCTGATTGCTTTCTCCTCCCCTCTCATGTTTCCACCTTCAATTCTTAGCCAAATGCTTTTGACTTTTATCTTTTATATGTATATCTAGAGGCCTCCTATTTTCAGATTTTAACTGTTAACAGCCTGGTTCAACTTACCATTTTCTATTGCTTGTTTCTGCAGTTTTGCCCTAACTGTCCTTACCGTAGCCCCCTAAAATTTATTTGTAACACAGAAGCCAGGGTGGTCCTTTTAAACTAAAATTTAGACGTTGTCATTCCTGTGCTTAAAACCTTGCCACTGATCCTGTTTCATGCATAGTACTCTTGATGGTCTATGTCACTTCTCTTTTCCTACAGGCACCTGTCTTGTTCTCTCTTCTGCAGCAACACTAGCGTCTCTGATGTTCCTGATATATAAAAGGCATTCGCAATCCTCTTTTAGAAACTTTGTTCTAGCTTTTTTCTCCTCCTGGAAAACATTTCTCCAAATACTTACTTGGCTGACTCTCTTTTCCAAGCTTTGCAGTATTGTTATTGTCTCAGTGTGCCTATCCTAATCAGTCTATTGTATTGAAACGCTTCCGTACAATAGCCCTGTATTCTTTCTTTCTTTTTCTTTCTTTCTTTCTTTCTTTCTTTCTTTCTTTCTTTCTTTCTTTCTTTCTTTCTTTCTTATTTTATTATTGTTTTTGACAGAGAGAGAGAGAGAGAGAGAGAGTGATACAGACACAGAGAGAGAACTGAACTGGGGGAACTCCCCAGTTCAGCATATGGGTCCACAAGGGCCGGGGCCGGGATTCGATCCTGGGTCCCTGGCGCTGCAAAGTGAGCGCTTAACCCACTGAGACATCCCGGCTTCCCCGCCTGTATTCTTTTATGTGGTCTGCTTTCTCTTGTTACATAATATCATTTTATCTTCTAGTTTAATAATTTATTATATTATGGGTTATTGTTTGTTTTTCAGAAATAGAATGTCTGTTTTTTTATTCCAAATTCCTAGTGCACACATGAAATAAACAGTGACCTGAAGTAGTGAAGCTCCAGTTGTTTTCTCTCTAAGGTACGGATAATAATACCACCTTTGTGAGAGGACTTTAAAGTTCAGGGTAGTATGGGGATGCCAGATGGTTCAGTGGATTGAGTGCTGATCTTGCAGTCTTGGGCTCCAAGGATCAAATCCCAGTCCCGACCCACGCGGACCCATATGCTGAAATGGGGTGTGCCCCCTGTTTGGTTATCACCAGGGCAAACTTCCTATGTGGGGGTCCCCTGGCTGGTTCCTGCCCTGCATGGTCCTGCACCCACCTGTGGACTGAAACTATGTAGAAAACTAATGATGAGTAACTGTAGAGACTGCTCTGGGCCCTCACCCTTCTTTCTGACTCTCTCTTTCTGTCAAAAATAATAGAAATAAATCTTTAAAGTTCAGGGTAGTAGCCATGGAGATTAGAAATGCCTTAAGTTCTGAATATATTTTGAAAGAAATAAAAGCATTTAATGATTGGTAGCGAAAGGTGGTTGTCCCAAGCAATTAGAAGGATGATTTTTGTTTTATCAACTGAAATATTTTTATTATATGTAAAATTCTTGGTACTAAACAACCCACAAGTTTATTCTTTTAATCTTATGTAGCATAAGAGAGTATACACAGCTCTTGACATTGTATAGAGATAAAACACAGACATACTTTACGATCACTAGATGCTTATATTTCAGTACAAGTTCTTATATTCAAGACCTTTTCAAAAAAACTTTTCAAACAGAACTGTAAGCGTGATACCAAGATTAAATATAATAATCCAAATAAAGTAGTATATATTTATAGCAGGTATTTGAAAATCCTTGCAATTCTTCTTTATATTAATAAAAAACCTGATATTTGAGATGAGTAAGAAAAGGAAACATTAATAGGTATAAAATAAGAATTCCAATTTACATTTGTACATTCTAATGGAAAGAGAATAAATGAAAGCTTATTTGTAGATCATAGTAATCTTAGAAATCTCTTTGTGTTTAGGATGTTTTGAATCAAACCATTCATGTATTTAACATGCAGCTTAAAGATATTGATCTCTTGCTTTTCAGCTATTGTTCATTGTATTAGTAATGTAACATTGAATTAGCTTTCACTCCCTCCTTTAAAATATTCTGACATAATGTAAAGAAAGATAGATAATTGGGAAATTACAATTACTGAAGCTTTTAAGCTTACCTTTCTCACGTAAACTTGCCATATGTGGTTTACCTAGAACCAAAACAGAAAATTGGAAAACTGCAACCTCTCCTTTCCTGATTCAATATTTCCTTGTTACTGTTATATGCCAATCACTTGGAGGTTCCCCCATGTGCACAGCCCAGATGTCAACTTCCTGTTTCTCTATTTCATCCCAAAGATTCATAGGACTGTTCACCCATGCAAGGCTGGGTTTTTGTTGTTGTTGTTGTTGTTTTTAAATATATATATTTTTTATTTTTTTATTTTGACAGAGAGAGAGAGAGAGAGAGAGAGAGAGAGAGAGAGAGAGAGAGAGAGAGAGATACAGAGACAGAGAGAGAACTGAACTGGGGGAGCTCCCAGTTCAGCATACGGTTCCACACGGGCCGGGACCAGGGTATGATCCCCGGTCCTTGGCACTGCAAAGTGAGTGCTTAACCCACTGAGCCATCCTGGCTTCCCCTGGGTTTGTTTTTTATAGTGTCCTTAAGAGCACGGTTTTAAAATCCTGCTACCAGCATTCAAATCCTGATTCATTTGCTTAGAAGTGGTATGATCTTGGGCACATTACTCAGTATCTCTGAACTCGATTTTCTTTGCTGTGAAATGAAGATAATAATAGAATGGTCTTGCAATGAATTTTAATGATTTTCCAATAAATTTATGAGAACAAAGTGCATAGAGCAGTACCTGGAACTTCTATATGGGTACTAGCTACTGTTGTTACTGTTGCCGTTACTGTTGTTGTTATTATTGTTTTTCAAAAAACACCATTCAACACTGTTTAGGCTGAAGACTATGCATTCTATGTTTGTTTGTTTGTTTTGTCAATACTGAGATGACTGTCCTTTTTCTTTTTTCCCCCAAAAGCATTTCTCATGTAGTTCCCTCCCTGTAGCAACTGTTACTTTGAGTTTAGGGTTAAAAAATATTCATTCTTAAGATTCTTGGTTTTTCAGTCTGACTTATTTCACTTAACATAGATGATGAAATGTAAAATTGGGGGAAGCCAGAATGGCTCAGGGGGTTAAGCGCTTGCTTTACAGCCCCAGGGACCGAGGACTGAATCCCAGCCCTGGCCCATGCAGACCCATGTGCTGAACTGGGGTGTGCTTCCCAGGCAGGAGGCCCCCAGTTCATTTCTTGACCCCTGGTTCAGGCCCTGGCTCAAGGGGGCGTGTCTCCCATGTGGGAGGCCCTCAGCCCACTTTCTGCCCTGTGCATCCCCTGCCCACCTGTGTGGAAGGAAACCATGTTGAAAACTGATGACATTCAACTATGAGGACTGCTGTGGACACTCCTCCTTCTCTGTCTGTCTCTGTCTCTCTCTTTCTGTCAAACACGATAAAATAAATCTTAAAAAAAAAAGAAATGTAGAATTGTACACCTGAAACCTATGTAATTTTCACCAACCAATTTATTCCTAATCACTTTAACAGTTAAAAAATGAAATTAAAAACAAGATGGAAGCAAAAACAGAAAAAACAAGACAACAACAAAAACATTCATTCAGACCTGAGCAAATGGGCTAATGACAGGGCCACTTTTCCTAACTAGTTACTAGGGAAGAAGGTAACTTCTGATTTCTAAGCCTCTAGTCTTCCCCAGAAAGAAAGAGATACATTTCTGTAATTTTTGAAAGCTCTGTTTTAAAGTAAAAAGTCAATACCAAAAATTGTTCTGAACACTCAAAGAGAAAGAGCTTTCTAACACTTTTTAAAACATTGCAAGCTTCTGCCTAGTTTTTTTTTTTAATTTTCTTTTTAATGTGGATAACCTCCTGAATAATAAGACTTTAGAATTAAGTAAATTCAATGGAGAATTAGGGAAGACAGGATAGCTTTGGTAGTTTGTTCAATATGAGCTTATCATGGATGGTCACATCTTTTCATCACTCTGGGTTGCTCTCCATCATGCCTGGCATGTATAATTATTTTTAATTTTCAAATTTTATAGCTAGTACTTGAGCTACACCAGCTAATCCCTATCTAACTAATAAGGTCCTCTGTTTCCACCTTTATTGATTAATAATTTGTCTGAGTTTTTAATATCCATTTGTGTTTAATCTGCTTATATTAAAAATGCCTCATTCCTGAAAGTAATGAATGATCTTCCAAAAGACAGGACTTTGGTTTTGATTTGTGTATAATATTGAGTTCACTGGAGTATGGCTGAAACCCTGCCATTGAAGATCATTGAAATAAAGAGCTCTGTAAGGAACACTTTTCAGGTCTTTAAGAATTTCCCTAAACTATTTTATTTTTTTAATCCTCAGCACTAGCTTCCAAAAAGACACCCCTAATTGTAACTACTGTTTCTTTGTACAAATTCTTTGTTCCATCTTGTGAAACCTGTTGTCTCCCTAACAAACCTTATGCATCCCTACCTAACTTTCACTGAAGTACTTCTACTCAAAGACTCTGAAGTTCCAATGACCTTCTGGAATTTTCTGTGCCTATTTAAATTCCACTTATTCTCCAAGAGCCAAGAGGTAAAGATCCACATCCACAGTAATTTATTCTTCCTCTAAAAATTTTTAGCTTTTTTTAAAATATATTTTTATTTATTTATTTTTATTTTTATTTTTGACAGAGAGAGAGAGAGAGAGACAGAGACAGAGAGAGAACTGAACTGGGGGAGCTCCCAGCTCAGCATATGGTTCTGCACGGGCCGGGGCTGGGATTCGATCCCTGGTCCCCGGCGCTGCAAAGTGAGCGCTCAACCCACTGAGCCATCCCAGCTTCCCCAAAATTTTTAGCTTTTACTGTGTGTACTTTTCATTTTGATTTGTGTTTAACTTCCTCTGTGTGCGTTCTTTTTCTCCATTACAATATCAACTCCTTAAAGTTAGTTTTCGATACTCTGTGCCAATGGTTCTCAAAGTCTGGTCCTGGCTTTTAGTTGCTGCAGCATCTGGGTCTGTATTAGAAATGCACATTCTCAGGCCTCACCTGAGATGTACAGAATCAGATGCTCTCAGGTTGGGGGTATAGCACTTGGCATTTAAAAGCAATGAGTAATACTGACATACCATAAGCTCAAGTGGGAGAACCAAACTGGGCCTCAAACTTAAGTGAACATTAGAATCACCTGAGGAAGTTTTAAAAGTCCTGATACCTGAGTATCATCCCCAGAGATTTGGGTTGAACTTGATCTAGGGTACAGCCTGGGCATTGAGATGTTTATAGAGTTCCCCATATGGTTATATCATGCAACAATATTTGGAAATTACTACTCTACACTGTGCTGCTTTCTTCCTCTCCCAGAAAAGTCAGGGATAAGCATATACTGGACACACATATTTGTTAGTTAAAAGGGTTTTGTTCTAATTTAAACAAGAGTTAAAACATTTTGGATAGAAATAAAGACCCATCTCTTCCTGAATATGAAACTGGTTTCAGAATTCTTTCTTCATTTCTCTTTATTCCTCCATTACCTTCCTTTCTCAGTATATTAGATGTCATTTTTAGCATCACAGTTTCCAGAGAACTCCAAATTCAGCATATAATATACTTATTCAAGCAACTGTGACATAAAAGATTTATGCACTATATTAAAGAATTTCCCTGAGATTAAAAAAATATATTTTTAGCATGAAATACTTGATACATATAAAAAATATGTAACCTGGAAGTCAAGAAGAATATTAAAATAAATACATTTGAGCCACACCATTCAACTTAATGGGTATTTTAGTTGTTTTATTAAGTATCTTTAACCATTCTAGATGTTATTATAAGCTAATAAAAGAAGGATATAAAAACAAGGGTATCTCACATGTAATATGTATATAACCTGTTATAATGCTAGCATGTATTTTTGGTATGGAACTATAAATATATATTGTCACCTGAACAAGAATTTGACATATTATAAAATGATCTTCACAGTTCTTCCTGCTACAGTGAACATGCTATGCTCTTCTCAAAATATGGATTCATTTTTAAATTTAGGGAGCCCATCACCTTTCTAAGTTTCAAGGTACAATATTAATAACCGGACAAGGGAGAACATGGTCCCTGGCTCAGTTCTGTGAATTATTAACATAAAGACTATGGACATTCAAAGAAATCAAATTGTACAGTTCCATTCAATTGATCTGTATTTGTCTGGTGGGTGCTGATCTAGACTATCTTCATTAGAAAATGTTCTCTCCTAGACCTCCAACCAGACCCTAAATTTATACTTGCTCACAAATTTGTGTTATATTCACTCCAGTTTCTTTCCTTCTACTTTTTATTCTTTGTTCTGATTGCTGTTTTTAAACATGTATTCTATAAGAAACTTTTACTAGTTACCAATACCTCTAAAATTGTTAATTATTATAAATGTAGGTGTTGTTGTGTATGAATGTTTGTTGTGTCATAATAAGCCAAAATCTTTCAACAGTTGAGGAATCAAACATCTTCTGATTTAAAATTCTTCACCTTTAATCTTAGAGTAAGTGAAAGTAGTAGATTAGATAATATCCTATTTGCATATACATATTTTTCAGAAATAATAATGCTATATATCTTGTCCAATCAAATCATCATGGCATTTGAGTTTAAATACTTAAAACCTGCATTTCTGAAGTACTACTTAATTTACCAAATCATCCAGTGCATGAAGTTATTCAGCAGACAAATGTGTAGATAGATATTAGAGATATAATCTCCCTTGTGCCATTTTGGTTTAGATAAAATGATTACATTGAATTTAAAATGATGTTTGCTTTTTTTACATATGAGCCAGTGATTTAAATAAATTTGCTCCTACGTAGTAAGTTTTAAATATATTTTTGTGTTTGTCTACATTTTCAAACTGGTTTTACTACCTCAGTTTGCCTAATTGATAGGAAAAACAGTCTGTTAATTCATGTCTGATATTTTTGGCTTATTTTAATGCCTCATTTATTGATGTTATCTCTCCATATGCCATTCCATAATAGCTATATTAGTATATTAATTAGTTTGAAGATTTTATACAAACAAGGAAATCATGTTCTCAAAACAATTCCCCAAATATATTCCCATGTGAAACTCAACATCATTTTCTATATCATCAAACCCTTGTTGTCCTAAATGTCTTCTTTAGTCTCTTTAACAATGACATTCAACTCAATTCAAAATAATTAAAAATTCATAGATCTCTCAATAAATATTAAAGAGAAAATATATTGTATGATATATGATCACTGATATGTAGTAAGAGATGACTACAAGCAAAAAAGAAAAATCAGAAGCTGATTATATGAAGGCATTTCACATGCAGCTCCAACCTAAATTCTGTAAATATTCATCCTCTATAATATCAGTCTTCTGATAATCAATGCCATGAAAATGTATAATCACTCAATTTCTCTCTGGCTTTTTTGATACCTTCTGGCTTTCTTGATCTTCCATATCTTCCATCAGAACCATACTGAGTCATATAGGAGCCTGAAGTTAAATGAAAATACACTAATAATGATTTTGATAGAATTTTTTGCATTATTATAAATTTTTATATATTGCAGTGAAATTATTTTTCTTGATAACTAAATTTATGCCCCAACCCTAGATTTTGTTCTTGCCTCACCCTATTCCCATCTCAGCTTCCATTTTTTACTTTGCTCTACATACACTTTATTTCCTTTGTACCGGTAACCTAAAACTCGATAGTTCATCTTGCATCAAGTCTCCTAATATAATTTAAAAATAAAGATTATGTGATGAAAGTAAAATTTAGTTTTCCAAGAGGCTGTGTCAGTCCTGACATGAGTGCCAGCTAGATGCCACAACATTTTGTGTGATTTTTACTAGTTCCAGCAGATGTGTCTTTTTTAATTGTTAAATTTATTGGGGTGACATTGGTTGGTAAAAATTACATAGGTTCCAGGAGTACAATGCTACATTACATTGTCTATGTGTTGCATTATGTGCTCACCATAGAGAGTCAGTTCGCTTTCCATAACCGTATATTTGATGCCCCCTCCCTACTTCCTGACCCCAGCCACCCACATCTACCCTTAACCAAAGTGCTGGAGTTACCTCACGCAAAAAAAAGTTACTTTTCTTTTATTTTTCTCTTCTTTTCTTTTTATTTTTTCTTTTCTCTTTTCTGTTTTGTTCAGTTCTGTTCTCTTCTTTTCTATTTCACTGAGCTAACACAGAACTGATTTCTTTGGAAATTTCAGTTCTGAAACATCATTGCCTTCTTCCTGTTGATAGGTTTATCACTTGCAGGATATTCATCCTCTGTCTCCTTGTCATATAATTTAATGTGTCTGCTTCTGAGAAACACATCTCCCATCACTTCTCAGTTACTAGACACAGAGGGTGGATGAGTAGAAGAGAAGGTATGTACAATAAATTGTTGATGGTATTAAACATTTTAAAAAACACATGTTCCTGCAATATATCCAAAGTAAGGGCGATTGATTGCTACAGAAAATCAGGGAGGCACATTTTTGTCTTCTCAATGAAGGCCTGTTGTTAAGCTTTGCCATTGTTAGTAGATCGTGAGTTACAGCAGACTCTGATGGATTCTGGGAGATGAGCGTTGTTTCTTGATTGACAGTTACACAATTTAATAAGAACTACCACAGTAACCTTCACTCCTTTGGGGCTTAGTTTTTTCATTTAAAACATGAAAGCACTGCATTAGTTTAACTCAAGATGTTTTCCAGCTCTTAAAATAATTCTCCCATCCACTCACAGTATTCCTCAAAAAGTTTCTCTGTTTTTGACTCAAGCTAATAGAATAAGTACTAGTAGGGTTTCATTGTAATCCCATTTATTTTTTAAGTCACAACAGTGATTGTGTAGAAATTATGACAAAATAATGCTGCTTACATATAAAAATATACCGTGTATTTGTCTAGGCTTACATTAGCTACTGTTTGGAGATGGAAATGGCATCGTTTAAATTTCTTATCAGTAACATAAAGACTGAAATGTCCTCAGACCATTCCAGACTGGTCCAACACAGATGCGAAATAAGGGGCCTACTATAGGATCTAAGTTCTAGCCATGATTCATTTTTTAAATAACATTATATATTTTTTAAAGATTTATTTTATTGTTTTTTGACAGAGACTGGGAGAGACAGAGACAGAGAGAGACAGATAGAAGGGGGAGAGCCCCGAGCAGTCTCCATAGTTGTATGTCATCAGTTTTCGATATGGTTTCATCCCACACAGGTGGGCGGGGGCAATGCAGGGCAGGAACTGGGCTGGGGGCCTCCTGCATGGGTGGTACTACCCCTAGAGACGGGCTGAGCTGAGGGCAAGAACCAAACTGGAGGCCATCTGAGTGGAAGGCACACCCCAGTTCAGCATGTGGGTCCAATGAGCTGGGGTTGGGATTCGATCCTTGGTCCCCGGGGCTGCTAAGCAAGTACTTAACCCACTGAGCCATCCCAGCTTCTCAATTTCTTTAATAATATTACATTGCTTGCAATTTTATTAATACTGTCTTGCCTCACTGTCATTTCTCTGGTATTTACTAATTAATAAGAAACAGCTTGGGACAAATAACGTTGTATGCGTTCTGAGTGTTTGTCTTTACAAGTCAGCATAAAGCTTATATTTGAAACTATGATCCTCCCAGTTTGCAATCACATTGGTCCTCCATCTGAAGGAGGATTTAAGATGTCTCCAATGCTCCCAGAATACCTGTAGTTAATCTTGAGACTATATTTAAGTCTCACATACACCCCATATTCAGTGAGTTTATTTTACCATTTTCTTGTAAAATCAACACACTTGTTTTTAGTTAAGTAGATTTCAGAGAGTAAGAGTACTTTACACAAGTGCTTCAAGGTATCTCATTCAAACCTCATAACACTGTAAACTGGTCAAAGACGAAAAAACAAATCTTGGATTATGGGTCTTAAACAGTTTTACAAAGGTGATGGAGATCCGGGTAGCTTGAAAAGTAGGAATAGTGTTAATATTGTGTCTTTATGTGACATCGTACATAGATATCTGAGTTCTGTGATCTATTGTAAACATAACTACCGTTCAAGCTATCCACAAAGTAATGCATGTGAAGTGATGAATGATTCAGAATATCAATGCTTGAAATTAGTTCAATGTTTATAATTATTTCACTTAGCTATATGTAGCCAGAGCTTAGCTAGATATAGCTAAGATCCAGGGAAAAATGGACTTATCAAATAATTTTTAAAACTATTCCTAAAGAAGGAAAGGTTAAATAAAACAAATACCTTCTCTCAATGATCACAGGCAGGGAGAGGACCAGCAGCATTCAGAATCCTAACTAACAGCTCATCCACAGGTCATCTTTGCCTTTAGAGCATATAATACAATTTCTTTTGGTAGCATGTCTCCCTGCTATGTAACTGAACAGTCAATTTTGTTTTAACATCCAGAGAATGTTCCAGATTAAGGTGAAGGGCTTAGGAGCACATGTGGCTCCCAGGAAATCAAGCTCACAGTCCCAGTCACAGGAGAGGGTTCAAATAAAGATGATCACAAACTACTGCTTAGCCACACCAGAAGCGAGGCATATTCAAACAGGGCCCTGGAAAAGGCTGCATTATTCAGAATTTTATTTCCTTAATAGCTTTAATACTCACTTAGATTGTATCACTCAAAGAAAATCTACAATGTAAGTGCCTAGATAATCATAATACTAGCTAAGGATGTTAGTAAATCTCTTCGCTCTTGGTGAGAGAACAAAAGCAAAAACAAAAACAAAGCAGATCTCGATCTCAAGATTTGTGTATGCAGGCTAGCCTCCCAATGAATTAGGGTATAAACACTAATTCAACAATTACACAAGGGCTGTCCAGAAAATATCCAGTCATGTACTATGAAAAATAGAGGCATTCATGGCTGGATTTTCCAGACACACCCCATATCTTGGTTGTCTTGTATAACAACATAGAGGCAAGTGCCTTCAACAGAGTAAATGTTCAGTTTATGTAGGCTAAGAGAAATAGTGAATGAAGTACAACCTCTTTATTTACTTTAAGTATAGGAGGAAGAATTTAGGGATTTAAGAAAAGAAATGTATCTGGAGAAGTACAGACGAATTTTTGTTAGCTGTATTTTCAGTGAACCTTTATTATATATTTTCTCCAAATAATCAATGATGAAACCTTTACCATTTATTTTCCCCACAATTATCACTTCTACGTATGCCTCTTTAAATTGCCTCTGTCAGGGACAAGATTACATGGAGATCAGGTTTCCCTTTGTTAGTTACCATGGATTCAGCTGTTTGACAATGATCTAAGGACAGTGGGATGGAAATTGAAAATGATGAGAAATATTTTTGACCAAATGCACTGTGCTCATCAAAGTTCAAGTTCAAGAAAATATCTGCGAATACATTTCATGAATAATTCATTTTGAATTTTGCTATTAGCTACTAATGAATATCATGACATGATTTATAACAGATTAATTTGCTATGACTTCATATATTTCCCTCTATCCTGTTTCTATTCTTGCCCTGAATTCCACCAGTTCATTTACGATGAGAAAGAAAATGTATGTAATAGATGTATCTATGTTATTCTGCCTTCTATGTTCATGTAATATAGGGACCAAGGAACTTTTCATGGTATTTTATTTTTCTAATAAACTACTATACTGCCTATGAATAAAATAAAATTTATAAAAAATATTTGAGCACTGAAGAGCATATAATTGGGCATCTTCATTTTATGTGTCATCATTTTGAACATGTTGGGCAGCTGAAAGAATGTCTAGCAAATAATAGCTTCAAATAATAATGAATAATTCTTTAATAACACTTGAAAGTCTTCAGAGTTTTTGCTCTGCTTTTGCATAGCTTCTCTAAGAGTCAGTACAAGATGATATGGGGATTAATATGCCTATTTTAAAGATGATTAATCAGAGCCACTGTTAATAGTTTTGCTCATTTGCAGTGATTACGTGGCAGGTATTGAACTAGAGTCCAACCCTTCTGTTTATTGGTTATTAGCTTTGTATTTATTCCTAGACGAGACCATTGGAATAATAAAATTAAGATACAGGACAATTATTAAGAAACAGTATACAAATGTGTTTAACTGTAGGAAAACTTTGATATTTACATTATCTCCTATATCATTTTCACTTAGTGTTTTTTCCAAAAAAGAAAGTTGTATTTGTCAATGTCACTGAAACAATACATGTGTTTGGGGGTCTCTTTCCTTTTTGCCTCCACCCATGTTTGATTCTCTACTTCAACTCCACTGTGTTCACTTGCTTAGTGTGCCTTGACTGATCAGCAGTATGGCAGCTGGCCTCCAGCTCTAACGACCACACTAAGAACCCCCAAACAGGGGATGTCAGGATAGCTCAACACATTGATTGATTGCCTTGAAACTGCAAGGTTCAGGGATAAAATCCTGTCCACGGTCTCAGCAAACCCTTGTGTTGAACTGTCCCCAGTTCTGTTCCTGCCCTGTGTGGCCTCACATGTACCTGTATGGAGAGAAACTATGTCACAATTAATGACATACAACTATGGAGACTGCTCTGGGCCCTCCCCTTTCTCTCTGTCTCTGTCTCTTTCTCTCCTCTCAAAAAAATAAATCTTAAAAAAAATACAAAACAAACAAAACAAAACACAACCATCAAACAATTGCAGCAGATTTATTGCAGGAATAATAACACACAAACACAAATACCATTCAAAGATCCTATGAGTATTCCCTGTACCATGGGAGAGTTATACAAACTCCCTCATTCAGACTTTGCTGAAACTAAGAGAACAAAGATGCTGCAAGAAAGATAAATGATTAAGGGTACTTTTGAAATAAGGCCATGTGTGGTTTTCAGTCATAATACTATTGAATACAGATATTCAAATATCAGATAGAAGAAAAAACTATACCACTACATTTGGATAAGACAGAGGAAGGCAAACTGACAGTTAATTAAAACTAATCAACCCCCCAAAAAAATTTGTTTGGAGCTCAAAGGGAGAGGTAGATACTTAAACACCTTCTAGGGTTGTTTTGAATATTAGGTACATTAATATACATAAAATATTAAGAATAGTGCCTGGCACATAGTAAAAGTGATGTTATTATTTATAGCAAATATTGAAATATACCCAAGTGTTACCATGATTATTTTTAAGATAACATATTTTATTTTCATCTATTTAATGTTTCATAAACACATATTTTGCACCAGGTGTTGTGTCACCTGTTGAAAGCAAAGATAAATTATATGTAGGAGTGAGATTTGGGCTCTCATGGAAGTCCACTTGATACTGTTCCTTTTCCTTTTAAAAAAGAGAGAGGAGGGGGGGTAAAGAGGAATGGGGAGAGCCTAGAGCAGTCTCCATAGTTGTGCATCATTAGTTGTAAAATGGTTTCACTCCACACAGGTGAATGTGGGGTTATGCAGGATGGGAACCGACCTGGGGGCCTTGCGCATGGGAGGCAAGAACCTTTGCAGCTGGGTCATCCCAACAGTTACCTCTCACGCTGCAGTTCAGCATATGGCTTTGCATGAGCTGGGACAGAAAATGAACCCCAGATCTTGTGATTGCAGGGCCAGCGCTCAACCATGAGCTTTCTCGGCATCCTCAATCCTATTGTTTCTTGAAACTGTCTTTGAGAAGCCATTGGTGGTGGCGTTGCCCCCTATTCTTTCCCCTCTGCGATATGGCAGACAGTACAGTCAAGGCTTCCTACTATATATCCTGAGCCCTAGCAGCATTTGTTCATACCCATTAAGACCTGTACATGACATGGACATAGTCAATAGTTCAGTGGTTACCTGAGGGTAAGGAAGGGTGGGGGGTGGAAGAATAGGGAGGGGACATCTAATATGTGGTGATGGAAAGAGAACTGACTCTGGGAAGTTAGCGCATAATGTAATACATAGATGATGGAATGTAGAATTGCATACCTGGAACCTATGTAGTTTTTACCAACCAATGTCTCACCCCAATAAACTTAATTAAAAAAAAAAAAAGAAAAAAAGAAAAGAAAGACGTACATGATGATTATTATATCAATGTCTGAAAACATTGGATTACTTTCGTTACATTAATGGGACGATCATACATCACTAGAACTTCTGGCAGTTTGCTAATAAGTATTATAAATTTTTTTAAAAGAGAACCACAGCTCCATGAAGATGACCTTGACCATTGGCTCAGGGTTCCCCAGGAATCCTGGTTTATTTCTATTGTGCTGGCTTAATTATAACGGAAGTCCCTTTCGTTCTTGGAAGTGCTCTGGTTTGGATGATAAAGCCATGGTCATTTTTAAGAAAAAGAAGCCCCCAGAAAAGTTCATGAGAACTGATGGGAGTAAGTGTCCTGTCCTTAGAATAAGTGGGTGGCAGCAAGTTACAGGAAGCCTGTCACTGATCTGCTGTCTTGGTTTCTGTATCTTCAGCAGGGAATTGGGAATTTCCCTCCCAACCTTATTTTTTGAAAGTATCAAATTAAATCAGCATATAATGGGTTTTGAAAACAAGATGAGTGCTTCATTGTCAAGGCTAATGCATCAAATCTAATGGCAGACAAAACAAAGCATCAGGAAAGCAGGAAAGAAGGAGAAGGGAAGAAAAGTGAAAGGGAGGCAGAGAAGTAGATTATTTTTGTCATTTAGTTTGGGATTGCTGCAGGCTGGATGTCTGAGTCAATGTGATCAAACATCCAAATATTGCACAAAAGCCCTACTCTGTTTTAAAATTCAGAGGCAACAAATAAGAGACAAGAGAGTACAGAAATCAAAAGGCCTGCGTTCAAATCCTACACCTATCACTTACGAGTTATGCAGCCTTGGACAAAACATATATACCCTTCCTCTGTGGACTGCATTTCTCTCATTAGTCATATGGGAGTAATACTACATATTTACATTTGCAGAGTCAAGGTGAGGAAGTAGATGATGTGTATACATTCTCTAACAGAGGAAGGTATCTGGCATAGATGAGCTACTAATAAGAATTGGTGGCCTAAAAGTCATTGAAACAACAACAACAACAAAAAAACACCTTAATTTCTAATAAATAAAAAGAAAGATCAAAACTGATTGTGGTGAACAGTGAGTAAAACTTTAGGCCTCGATGCCTTAGTTTCTTCTCATTGATTTTTTTTTTTTAAGATAGAAATTAACCAACGTCCTGATGAAACCACAATGTGTCCTAACATTTTCGATGATAGTGAGTGAGTTTGCAGTCTTTATGACAGGACCCAGGCTTCTGACAGAAGGCATTTTTTACAGCTGAAGCATCCAGTAAAGTTCAGAGATCTTTCTCATGTTCTAATGTGTCAAATGTTCTGAAATTCAAAGAGTGGAGGGACTCATTCTCTTTGTAGGTGAGAAATCCAATAATGATGAACTCACTGGCTGATAGTGAGCCTGGTGTAACCAGAATTACAGACTCCAAACTTATTTTTAAACAGAGTGTGTCCATGGGAAAAAAAGACACTCTTTCATTTGCATTTCTTTAGAAAGAAATCTTTTGGGGGCAGCAAAACATGTCTGTTTGTTAAACAAATGTTTTAGTAAATTCGTGGGTTTGATGGCAATATTAGGCTGAATTCACTGATGAGCAGTTCCATCTAGGTAACATTGTCTCACCTTACACAAAAAACAGAAATATATGCCCATTAAAAAATAATTCATGTCTTTGAAAAAAATACTATGTACTACATGTTGTAAACACTATTATTTTAATGTCCATTACAGTCTAGTAAACCCCAAAGAGGTAAATACACATAGACTTAGTGTAGGCTATAGAAATAGACATGATCATAAGATGCTGAGCACAATAGCTGTCAGATAAGTGAAGAGCTGTCAGATAAAAAGGGACATGCTATGTTTTTCAAGTTACAATGTAGATCCAAACGTGACTACATGAGTCATCATTGTTGTAAAGCTAGCTAGTGTTCAATACCGTATTCGAACTTGAATTTCCCCAAAACACAGAATTCCTACTCAAAATGTAATAAAGAGAAAAAGGATAGAATATCAAGTTACGAAGGGTCAGACTTAAACTCAACATAAAGAAGAATCTCCTTGGTTTAGAAGCTATCAGGAAGAAAGTGTTTAAGGAGATGCTTCAACCATCTGGTCAGGGATATGTACAAAGAATTTCTGCCTAGACTATGAGTTTGAACTATTTGCTATTAGTGACCTGATAGATTCTATAATAAACATCTGTATATGCACAAGCAGAATTTTGTCTTCTCAATAGCTATCTGCAGAAAAGCATTCTTTAAAAGAAAAAGGAGAACTTACACTTCAGACATCAAACCTTCTTATAAAACTAAAATAAGAGTACAGTATTAGTGGAAAAAGAGAAAATTTAATCAACAGAATAGAATTAAGATCCCCAAAACAGACCCACACATATATGATCACCTAACTTAAGACAAAGATTCTACCGAAGTAAACTAAAAATAGAAAGTATTGTTATACTTTTGTTTTTTTCAATTTCTATTAAATGTATTAGGGTGACATTGGTTAATAAAATTATGTAGATTTCAATCGTACAATTCAATAATACATCATTTATATATTCAATGTGTGCTCCCACTCACCCCTCAAAGTCAGTTCTCCTTTCATCACCATATATTTGACCTCGTTTACTCTTTTCTGTCACACTGCCTCCCCCTTACCTTCTGGTAACTACTGAAGTGTGGTCTGTGTCTGAGTTTTTGTTCGTTTGATAATCTTGTGTGTTTGTTGCTTTCGATTTTATATCCCACACATGAGTGAAATCACAGAAATCATTCCTATAGGTCTTTACTTACTCTCACCCCATACCTGAGTTTGTTCTGACAGTGTTTGTAAAGAAACAGACATTTCAGGTTATATTAGATATGATGGAAGACTTTGAACTGATTGAGCTGCCTAAGAAGATACTACTCAATCTTTGATGATGTTACCATGAGGCAAAACGAACCCTTTTGAGTGGTAGGAGGAGGTACCCTGGGAGAGAGGAAACCACCAGGCTGACTGCAGAAGGCGGTGATGCTCAGTGATCAGAATGTAGCTCTACAGGGAAACACTCCTGGTCAAAAACAGTCTTTGAGACTCACACATAGTGTGACTATAGCAATTAATTTGACAGTTCTCTGCCTGTTTCCTCATCTGTAAGATAGGGGTAGTGTGTCTACATACTTTCTAGAACTGCAGTGAGGACAATAAATAAGTCAGTTAATGTGTGGTCCTTAATACAGAACCCTAGACATAGTTTGTGTTCAGTAAGTGTTAACTGCTCTGAGAATGTGCATGATTGTCATAAAAGATTTATTTTTATTGTTTTTGACACAGAGAGGCAAATAGAATGGGGAGGGCACAGAGCAGTCTCCACAGACACACATCATCACTTTTCTATATCGTTTCATTCCATAGGTGGGTGTGGGGCCAGACAGGGCAGGAACCAGGCCAAAGGCTCGGGGCTGTGCAGGGCAGGAACAAGCTAGGGGCACCCCCACATAGGAGGAATGCCCCATGCAAGCTGGGGGCCTTCCATATGGGAAGCATTCCTGGGGCAGGAGCCAAACTGGGAGCCCTCCACATAGAAAGCTCACCCTGGCAAGAACCAAACTGGGGGCACACCCCAGCTTAGTATACAGGTCCACACAGGCCAGGGCTGGACTCAGCCCCCGGACCCTGGTGCTGTAAGATGAGCACTCAACTCACTGAACCATCCCAGCATCCCCCATGGTTGTCATTATGGTAATTATCATATTTTCTTGGTCTGAAGTAAGTCAGTTTGCCTTTTTCATACTTATGTGTTCTGTGTTTTGCATGTAAAATTTGTCACAGGAATTCAATATTTCTACTATTATGAAATATATGTGTGTCTGTATGCTCTAGTTCCTATGTCTGCATGTTGTTAAATTTTTCATAGGGACCATTTTAAGTACTGCCTCATCTATAAAGACTGTCAGGAAAAAAATCCAGCCATAAACGCCTCTATTTTTCATATTACATGGCTGGATAGTTTCCAAACAGCCCTTGTATAAAAAGGTTCTAAATATGGAAATATAATGTATTGATGGCTCTCAGGTAAGCCTGTTTTCTTTGAAACTTTAGAACTGAACTTTAGACATAGTGACAAGAGTTGTAGGTTCATTGTCAACGGGCAGGATTCAGAATATTAGCCATGCAACTTGGAGAAAATATTTTCACAACTATGAGCCTACATGTCTTCACTTGGAAAATAAAGATACCACTAATTTGTCAATGCACGACATGGTTATGAGACACTATAGATAAATAACTGTGTATTTATTTTGAAAATGGAGTGCCCTATACAAAGGTTATTCATTCTATATGTGTGGATGGTCACATATGCATCTCAGGATGTGTGGGTGTTTGTATGGCAAAGAAGTCAGTAGTTTAGTATGGAGGAGGAGAGACATCTGGCTTTGGGATCTGGGTTTTTATCTGCTTCCACTGTTGATTATCTGAGCACAGATTTCAGGGCCATCCTATGGCAAGTAAGATGCCATGGTCTCAGATAATAATTGATGAGAGTTTTAAAGTAAACCCTATGTATATAAAACTTAAAATGCCTGACATGTATGAGTATTAAGCACTCAATTGATCATAATAATTTTTATCACTTAAAAAAGTGGGAAGAAATCCAGTTGAGCTTACATGTGATGTCTAGTTACTCAGAGATGCAGTAGGAGTAGAGGTAAATACTATAAATTCTAATTTTTTTCTAAGATTGAATTTATGCCCAATCCATTCTTGTTACAGTAATATCCCCTGCATTCTTCAGAATCATAGTTCAGACACATACCTCCAAATATCTGTGAGGTTTGTTTCTTTACTTCCTATAGGGCTTTAATCAAATGTAACCTCCTTATGAGACTGTCCCTGGCACCTGCCCCACCCCCACCCCTGTATATATTTTAGGTCTTTCCTTAGCATTTATAATCCAACAACATTCATATTGTTCTTCCTTATTGTCTGCTTCTTATCAACCCCATCATCTTCCCCAAGCACACATACCTAATTTGAATATAAACTATGTGGGTAAGGATTTCTTTTTTTTCTTTCTTTCTACCTTTCTTTCTTTCTACCTTTCTTTCTTTTTTTCTCTTTCTTTCTTTCTTTCGTTTTTTGTTTTTGTTTTTTTAATTCTGTTTACTACTGCATGACATATATAGTAGGTGCCCAATAAATAATTATTGATAGAAAGCATGTCAATTTCAGAGAAAAAAGATTGGAGCTGTACAGCTTTAGTAGAGGGACATATCATAAGCATGTAATGCATTGCAAAGACCAAAGTAAATACATTTTGGGGGTTGGCCCTGTTTCTGCCACTATTTTACATACTCAGGTTTCACTGTTATTTATTTTATTTTATTTTTTTGACAGAGAGAGAGATAGACAGAAACAGACAGAGAGAAGGGGGAGGGCACAGAACAGTCTCCATAGTTGACAGCATTAATTTCCATATAGTTTCACTCCACAGGTGGGCGCGGGGCTGCGCAGGGCAGGAACTGGGCAAGGAGCCTCCCACATAGGCCCCAGCAAGAACTGAACTGGGAGCACACCCCAGTTCAGCATATGGGTCCGTCTGGGCTGGAGCTGGGTTTCGATCCTCGGTCTCCAGGGCTGCAAAGCAAGCACTTAACCCACTGAGCCATCCCAGCTTTCATTCACTATTATTTTAAGGGCTTTAGAAGAAACAAATAATATATTTTTTGGAGCCCAAATAATAATGTGAAGCTTTAAGTATCACATTATAAAGCAGAGGAAATTAAAAAGCAGTTAGATCTTATCACCAAAAAAGAACCTTCCTTGGAATGCCAACAACACTCTAAAGCCAGACCCATGTTTAATTGTCTTCCATCTCAGCTTGTTTCTATCAAATTGGCTCCCCATGTTAAAATGATAAAAAGTGATCCTTGGTATGGCAGGATTTTGCAAATATCTTTTTATTCACTAAAGCCAGAAAGGAAATGAGCTCTGAATTCATACTAAATTCAATCATCTTCTGAAAGCCCATTTTTCTCCCTGTTCCTTTTTGTCTAGTGCAGTTTAAAAAAAAGCGAGGACCTTTCTGCTCATTTGATGAAGCTGACAAGAGTTCTGAGACGAAGTGTGGAGGCAGAGTGAAATTTTGTGGCAAGAGGCAAAATGGCAGTAATTCTGAATGATGGTTGCAACCACAATTACAATTATGATTAAATTATGCTGGAAATAATATGCATGTATATTTAGGCTGAGAAACAAGTAACATATTTAAGCAAAGTCAGGAACTGCAAGTTTTAAATTATGTGCCGTAAGAGAGAATTCAATTTAATTTTCTATAAAAAGCCAGTTGTAAAAAATGTATGTATGTATTGAGTATGCTGAAGACAGGCTCTATCTAAGCCTCTTATAATTTCTGAACTAATGAAACATTAACATTTACAAAAAAGTTAATTTCTTATCAAGAAACTCACTTATGTACACAGAAAAAAGAAAATTCCAGCAAACTTTCTGTTTATAGCCCTTCATGAGAGGACAAACTAGTAGATTTTTGCTCATATCATACATAGGTCAGTGCAAAATACTAGATATTTTAAATTGGTAATGGTGTCCATATTAGAAATATTATTATGTTTTATATAATACACAAGAATTATTTATGTAATGTTACAAATATTTATAGAATAAATATTAGAAATAAAAGGGACAGAGCTATTTATTTAAAAATTAAATCTATTCAGAGAATATATAAGCATAACATCAAAGCATAATAAAATTTGGTGTTAACAACCTCAGGGGAAGCTGGGATGGCTCAGCGGGTTAAGCACTCACTTTGCAGCCCCGGAGCCAGAGGATCAAATCCTGGCTCCGGCCCATACAGACCCATATGCTGAACTAGGTTGTGCCCCCAGTTCAGTTCTTGCCAGGGCTTATGCGGGAGGCTCCCGGCCCAGTTCCTGCCCTGCACAGCCCCACACCCACCTGTGGAGTGAAACTAAATGGAAAACTAATGCTGTCAACTATGGAGACTGCTCTGGGCCCTCCCCCTTCTCTCTGTCTCTCTCAGTATATCTCTCTCTCTGTTAAAAAACAATAAAAATTAATCTTAAAAAAAACAACAAAAAACCTCAAAAGTAAGAATGATAAACAATTCAAGACATGTTTTGGTACTGTGTCTTTAAAAGAGATGGAAGGAGAACTGACTCTGGGTGGTGAACACACAATACAATATGTATTGTAGAAATGTACACTTAGTGTAATTTTATCAAAGTCACCCCAATAAATTCAGTAAAGATGAAAAAAAAAGCACAGATTTGGATGGAATTGAAGAGTAGACAAGTGAACTAGAAGGACATTTTAGGGACCAGTGGGGAAATTTAAAAAGTCTAAATTTTAGATAAACTAAACACTTACTGAAGGAGAAAAATGAAAATGATGAGCTGGAAAAAGTTATAAAGCCCAATGTACAGTGTGATTGCATTTTTGCTTACTAAAAGTATGTATACAAAGTGAAACAACCTTCCCTGGGTCCATCTGGACAGACGTTAAGCGATGGTCTGTCATCCGATGAGGAAGATGAGAACATTAAATTCTCCCAGTCTTGTCACCCCTCCCCCTCTCTCTTTAGACAGCTAGAGTGTGGCCCAATTGAGAGTCCTACACTTACGTCACACTTCTAGTTAGAAATAGCAGCTTACTCTAAGGTCACTTTTAAAATTCAAACATATGTGGTTTCTGCTAAACGTGCCAAAGGGGTGTGTGTGTGTGGCAGTATAGGAGAGGAGTGTGGGGTGCACAAGAGAACCTTGAGGGGAGACACTGCTTTATTCTCCACAGTGTCTAACTGCTAGAAAGTGCTTAATAAATGTTCAAAGGAAGAATTAGTGGATATGAAGGGCTTCCTTTGTCTCTCGTTGACCTCTTAGTATCAAACCCATTAAGTGATCAATGTTATCATATTGTCAGATATGAGAAATTATAAAAAAAAAACATGAGCAAATAAAGTTCAGAATAAGCAGATTCATTGTATAGCAGAGACTTTGAGAAGGGAACGACTTGTGGAAAAAATCATCAGAGGGGGAAAAATTCCAAATTACTCTGACCAAGAACTAGACCAGCATTTCATCACAGTGGCTTGGCTGGAGTTGATGACCAGCTTGTGAATTTATTGTTTTGTATTTTACTGTAACATTAAGGTTGTAATTTTCTGAGGATTTGAAGGATATTTTTTTCTATTTATCTTTAAGAGTGATGGTTTATTTCCTTTGCACAATTCTATATAATCTTAAAAAACAAAAAACTTAAAAAGCCCTGAAAAACTGGCTGAATTGTTAACTCTGCCAACAATTTTAGAAGCAGATTGATTTGAAAAAAGATTCGCAAGATAAACCCCAATTCTGGAATTTTCTTGGTAATCTGCCCAGGAATAAAAATGTCAATAATTAGAATACCTAGAGGTGTGAAGGAATATTCTAAAAACTGGCAATTCTTTTAGTAAGAGTCTGATTTAAAGGGAAATTAAATCTGTGTGGAAAAAAAGGAACAGGCTACCCGAACCTCATCTGTCAGGTTTTGAATCATGGATAACTTCGGCAGTCCAGTGAGATCCATGGAACCCCTCCTCAGAATAATGCCTTTAGTTTAAACACATAATAAAGGACATGGAGTTACAAAGGAAATCAATTATTTTTAAATACGTTTATGACACTATTAATAAATGTAGTGCATTAATATGAATGCTTCTCTAAAACAACATTAAATCAAATGAATCAGAAGGGAAAATAACTACTGTAATTTCAGAGTAATGATAATCATCAGCTACATTTTGAGATAGCTGCGCAACTTGCAGATGATTTAAAAATAATTGTCATTTTTGTTGTTAACAGTCACAGGCACTGTGAACAGTACTATAGTTGGTTGGCTATGCTCGCAATAAAAGATTACTTGAAAATAAAGGTTTTATCTCTTTGTCCCAGTCTAACTCACAGACCTCTTGAATTGAGAATCTGTGGTCTAGTCGCATTTATTTTGTCCTTTCAGGGGACAATACTATAGGTTAGAGTTGAAATAAGAATGTGAGGCTCTAGCAATTCAGAGTTATCAAAGAAAATTTAGGCTGACTGCAAGGCAGTTTTGAAGGAAGGGTCTTTAAGAATTTTAAGGAAATTTAATTCCAAATTACAGAGGAATTGTGTCAATCAGGTAGAACTCAAGATTAGAAATTCTCATTTTTCACTAGTGCAATGGAATAAAGTCTAGATGCTCTCTATCATTCAGAGGGAAGAATCCAGAAAATTATTGGGAAAAATAAACATTTTTATTTGAAGAAATAAAAAAACACAAGAAAAGTTAGTATTCTGTTTGTTTCTATGCTAAAATGTTTCAGAGGCACATTTTATGCATGCATAATAAGAAAAGGTTAATTACCAGCTCCTTTACAAGGTTTAGGAGGTGATAAAACTGGCTGTATACAGAAAATAAGCTGATTGATATAGAGCTGGCTTGGAATTGCAGAGAACATGTGGATTGTTACATCCGAATCTATGGGCAGACATTAAATTGACTGGATTACTGCTGTATTTCTCACAGGCATTATCATTCCGTAAGAGGGCTACTTGGGTAATTTTCAACTGAATATATTCATTGTGTTGGAGAAATTCACTACATAATAGCTGATGCACTTAATGAACACTGTGGTAAACAGGAAAATCATGTTTTCACATGAATAACAAGATCAATAAAAGCTGCTGCTTTTATCCCTGCTATATGCACTAAAAAAAACACAACAACAACAACAAAATAAACATCCCGTGTGACCTGAGAACAAATCTGAGCCTTCAGTCAGCCCATCATGTCCCTTCCTCAAATAGCTCTTTGTGTTCATATCTTGAACAGCCCTTGGCACTTGGATACTGACTGTAGTTTTATTTAAATGAACCAAAATCATCACCCTCATAATTACCTTCTGCATTGATATAAGTGAAGACTTTAGACTACTGTAGCAGGTGTCTCTTGAAATATTTCTATGTGAAGAAAGAGTAATTGCTTACAGTTTTTCTTTGCTTTCTTAAGCTTTTAGATCCTGGTGAAGCGATGAGAATCTATTAATTATCAATTCCTGCTACTTCATCTTGACTGTTTGACAGTGTGGTCATCTGCCTTCTTATATACAGCCACAGAAAATTATTTCCCATTTGAAGGAAACTTCTAGGGAGCCAGTGCCCTCCTTACTTTCTAGCAATGTGCAGCATTGCTAGAAACATTCGTTCCTTTGTCTATTCATTTAGCACATATTTTTGAATGTTACTCTATTCAAGGCTTTGTCTTAGCAGCAGAGATCTATTGGAATTCACATTTTAGAAGAAATATATATTAAAGATAATGAGAAGTGCTGTGACAAAAATAAGACAAGAAAAGAGGGACAGATTGATGGGAAGATTATTTTCTTATTGTGTTCAAATATGTCCTTTCTGAGGAAGTAGCATCTGATTAGAGACTAAAAGGAAATGAGAGAAAATCTCATGGACACAGTCAATAGTTTAGTGGTTACCTAAGGGTGTGTGTGTGTTGGTGGGGGAGGTGGGTGGGAGAGATGGGGGAGAGGTAGGGAGGGGGAATCAAACACACGTTGATGGAAAGTGAGCTGATTCTGGGTGGTGAACACATAATGTGATGTATAGACAATGTAATGTAGAATTGTACACCTGGAAACAAAGTAATTGATAATCAATGTCACCCCAATAAATTTAACAATAAATAAAAATAGAAAACCTGTGTGAATATTTGGGGGAAAGAATACCCCAGAAAGAGGCACTATTAAAGTATAAATTCATGGGGAAGCCGGGATGACTCAGTGGGTTAAGCACTCACTTTGCAGCACCGGGGACTGAGGATCGAATCCCGGCCTGGCCCGTGTAGACCCATATGCTGAACTGGAGATTTCCCCCAGTTCAGTTCTCTCTCTGTCTCTGTATCTCTCTGTCTCTCTGTCAAAAAAACACAAAACAATAAAATAAGAAAAAGAAAAATTAAAAAAAATAAATAAATAAAATAAAGTAGAAATTCACAGAGATAGCAAGGGGCCAGATCAGGAAGACCATGAAGGCATTGGTAAGGATTTTAGATTTTACATGAAGTGTGATAAGAGGATGTTGAGGAAGGCAGGAGGGATCAGTGGGTCAAGCGCTCACTTTGCATCCCCTGGGACAGAGGATCAAATCCCAGTCCCTGGCTTGAGAGGGCATACTCCTATGCCACATTTATTTAATTTTACTTAAGCATGCTCTTTGAGATTGAAGTAAATCTAACCGGTTTTCAATGTGAAAATAAAATATAAAAACTGTTCTTAGAGTTATTTCTAAACAGAACTTGTCTCTGATGTTAACATAGCTGAAATGTATACGATGATCAGTATTTAATCATGTTTTTCAATGTAGGAAGGCTATCTTTTTTAGGACTTAACATTCTCAGCCATCAAGAATTACTATATATTGTAAATGAAAATGCCACTACTAAAAATGGAATGCTATAAATAGAATGATGTAATTTGTTTCCAAAGATTATTGATATACTGGAGAAGTGTGAAAATAATAATAAAAGCAAGATATTTCATGGCAAACTTAATGGGTAAGGTTAAGACTGTACTCTGTAAGTTATCTTGGAGTAAACAATGTGGCAGCATACGGTACGCTTGGGGTAAACAGGAAATGGATTAATTTGACAAATTGTAAAACTATTTCTAGGTCTTAGCATTTCCCCAAGTTTCAGGTTTATATATTCGTCTGCCAATAGAGTCTTTAATTGGATATCCCATAGAACCTAACCTCCCAACATGTCAAAAATTAAACTCATCACTTTCTCTTTTATGGTTTCTCATTTTGTTCTCAAATCTCAACTGATAGATATCCCTAAGCTGAAAACTAGTGTATCCTTTATTTCCTCCTTTCAGTCACAACCCATTTATAGTTAGTAGCTCTGTTAATTTTACCTCTTAAATATAATTTTTATCCTTTTGTTATCTATCTCTATTATCAATTTCTAGCTTAGAGACTTATCATCATAACCTTATATCTACCCTCTCTATTCTTCCTCTCCTCAAAGTTATCTTACTCAAATACTAAGTCAACTATGTCATTCCTTGTGTCCCAGACTCCAAGAGCTGTTCATGCTATAAAGATAAAGCCAATCTCTGAACATCAATTTACTACAACAGGGATCAAGCCTCTGTCTACCTTCCCTGTTTCATTTCCTACCATCCTCTGCTTCAAAGTTTTCATGTTGGCAACATCAAAGAAACATATACTCATGCTGTTCTTTCTTTTTTAAATCCTCCACCCATGACTCTACACACACACACACACACACACACATGCACACACACACATGCACACATGCGCACACACACGTGCACACACGCGCGCGCGCACACACACACACACACACACACACAATGCTCAAATTTAAACAGTTTCAATTTATTGTTTAACATGTATGGCCTAATCCTAGCCTTCTCCAGCCTCCAAGCTAGGTGAAATGGCACTTTGTCATCAATATATTTATAATTGCATCTCCATATTTTATTATTTTTATGTGTCAAAGGACTTTGCTCTCAAATAGCCAGCTTCTTTCTGGCAGATACTAGGTACTAGCGAAGCAAAGATGAATACATAGTTCCACCTAACATCTAGGTGGAATCTAGGGGCTTAGCTAAATGTTAGTTAATACAATAATTTAATGAACAAGCTATTTCAAAATTTCCCCCAGTGTCTCTTAAGATAAAATGATCTGAAATATTTCTCTTAAAGTGCCAATTTTATTGCACCTTCAAACTCTAACAGCTCTAAACGACTATGAGACAGTGTCTCTTAAATTGGGGCTTACAGATTCTTGCTATCACAGTATAAAATTTCTCTGTGAGTTTTCCTTTTAATTTTGTGAATGCATTTAAGTAGCAAGTTATAAACCAATATAAACATATTCTGGATTATTTGGGATGGTTGCTTTGTAACCCAGACTCATCACTTTGTTTCTCTGCATGTGCATACCTTTTTTATTACAATGACTATGCCTCAAGTGTGCATTTGGAGATACTCAACACTTAGAATTCAATTAGAAGCTATGTTTGTGACATCATTGAAATGTTTTATTGGAGGCTGACAAGGTCTTGAATTAGAGAAATATTAGTATAAATTAAAATTTATTGTTTAACAATTAAAATATTCTATTGCTTTGAACATACTTTATATTCTAAACATAAATGCTGTTCAGTAAACATTCCCTTACAATTGGTGATTTTTTTTGTATCTCAACTCTGTGCTTTGCATTAGCCTTTTTGAATTTTATTTACTGTTTATTTTCTCCCTCGAGTGCTACAATCTCTATAAAACCTTTATGATAATAGTAAGTTGAAGTTACCAAGTTCTATTCTCATTTTCCTTTTTCTATTACTTGCCACACAATTCCTAATAGGATGTAAGTCTATTTGTTTCATCTCTTCCTTTTTTTTAAGCCAAAAGTTGGAGTGAGTAGGTGAGGCTTGGAGTATTCATTCATTCAAGTGAAAAAAGGAGATAAACCATTTTGATTACTGTTAAAGTACCTGTATGTATTAATACATGTGGTTGAAGATGTTTGTTCTGCACTCAAAAAATTATACTGATCCACATTGACTCAAGAAAAGCATAGAGAAATAAATTGTAACAGAAAAATCTCTATTTAACATGAAATAATGATGCCATTATATAATTTATTTTGCATGCTTAGGAAAGGTAAAAGTGGGACATCAGAGCTCACGATAAAGAAACTCAGTAAAACTTAAAACCTCTCAATAAAATTAATTTATTTAAAATTTTATTGTAAAGATTAGAGAAAATGAAAACTATTGCTTAATTTGTAGTTATAGAGATGTGTGGCCACTTACTTCAGTGAGCATTAGAATTTGATGCTCTGATTGGGATTTTTTAAAACGGTCCTTATTAAGACCATTATTTTTCTAGAACTTTATTGTAGCAGGCATTTCTGTGTGAAAACACATCATATGAAACCAGGAGAAAAAATTGTTCCAGAAATCGTATTGCTCTAGTGTTCTTTAAATGTTTTTTGAAGACTTGCCTGGCATCGACTGAGCCCAAGTACTGTGTTTTGTCTGAAATTGCATCTCTTTATTTAATTTTCATGTTTTCCTGAGTGAAATGTGCATTGCTTAGTAAAAGGATGTAAAAAGAGATTTGTCACCTCTAAAATGTACATTACTTAGAGCTACTGCAGTCAGGGGAATAAGCTATTCTTCCATAATAAATGCACTTAACTCTCTTCTGAAAAGGCCATGCATTACTCTAACTTAAAACAAATGCTTAACAAATGTTTTTACTAGTTTATTATGTGTTCGGTATATGACTTTATGGTGAGTTGAGATTTCTGGAGTAGGAAAGATGCCAGAATTACCCCTGCCTTAATCTACTTTGTTACCACAAAATTTAAGATTGAATTTCATTCATTTCTGTTCTGAAATTTGGGACCACCTTTGGAGGGCATACATCCATGAATTTAACAGAATTTACTGATGGAATGTTAGGGAAGTCATAAAATTTTGTGTCTGCTTTAGTACCGCCACTGCTTAGCTTGTATGTTTCTAACCAAACGTGTTAGCCTCTCTGGACATATGTTTTTTCATCTGTAAATAAGCAGTTGAAGTCTTAAGATGCTTTATTTTAAGACATTGGAATTCTACACTGAGGTCTTGGCACCTTGGCACTGAGGTAAGGCCTCACTCACTAATCTCAACTCTAAGCTCTTGTGGGTCCTTAACAGGCATTTCTATCATCATTCCCATGGACTACTTTTCATCATTACAAAAATGCCTGGTTGTCTGTCTGGTAACAAAATAAAAGAAGTCTCTAATTCTTGATTTTAAGAAAAGTGTTTTAGTCAGCATTATTTGTTAATTTTCTAAGCTGTCACTCAATAATTGTATTATTTTTATCTTAATATTGCCAGACAAATCTACACTCTAAACAAAGAACAACAATTTAGGAGTCACAATTGGACTTAAAGGCGTTGGATTGTATTCCTGATTGGAAAATATTACTAAAGGGGTGCTAATACTTCTCCAAAGAATTTAAATCAATTTTAAAGTGAAGTAAAATAAATGATTTTATTAAATATGCCAGTGGCTTAGAGTTACCAATGTCCCCGAGTCATCCCTTATACAAATGGAAAGGTCTTGGGTGGATTTTAAATTTTAGTTTCCTGCATGTAAACTGGAGGTTGACTACTTCTTCAACCTCAAGGATCACCAATAAAGCCAATCAGGACTGTCAATATTGGTCAGTACACTGCAGGCTAAAAGCATAAACCCTGTGCTTTTGATGGCTGGCTGGGAATAAAAGTTTCAAACACACATAGGGTGATTCTTATTTTAAACCACCATCTTCCCCTGATAGATGGTATGATTTAGTGATTCCATACTCAAATTTATAAAATACGTTATCTCTTTTTTACAGAAACCTACTAATATTTGCTGAAAATATTTTAAGGGGAAGGGGCGATTCTAACCATGACATAATCTTTATTGTTTGACTTAAATCTGTGCTTCTGTGACTTAAGCTCCTTGCCCTTGTTTTTATTCTCAAAGAAAATATGTAACTGCCGTCAGAGCCATCTATTCAATTATCCCTAATTTCAGGATGTCCCCAGAATTTCTCTTTAAAGAATAACTAACATTTCTAACTTTTTCTTAATAAATCCATTTATCTTGGCTGCTATACACAATCTATGTACATCATATTTGACTTAGGATTCCTTTGTCTAATCAGTGCCTTATACGCCAATCTGAATCCCTAATTTGGCATGTCACTATTGCTTTTTCCTTTCCATGTTTCCAGTTGATATGGCATGACTAACCTATGTATAAGCAAACAGTAATTCCATTCTTTTACATAAGATGAATATTTATCCAAAGCGGATTAACTTTTTCCAGTGCTTTTAAACTAATGATCTTGGTATTGTTGAACCTACTGATTTACTGGTCTTCATGGGAATGATGGGTGGCTTCTCAAAAGTCTCTGGGTATACATATAATTTGCCAATGCATATTCAATATTATAATAAAGTATTTATTTTTAATGGGATATTAGGACTCATAATTTTCATATTATAAATTATTAAAAATAAGTCTCAGCAAAATCTCTTCAGCCACTTAGGATTGTAGACTATACTACAATACATAAAGAGGCATGTAGCACAAATAAAGAAGAAAATAAGATCTTCTTATTGTTAACTGGGTTGTAGCTGGACATCTTGAGAAAATTCCTCTTCTATGTGTTGAAGCACAATATGTACGAGGGCTGTCTGGAAAAACATCCAGCCATTGTCAATGTAATGAGAATGGTTACATGGCTAGATACTTTTCGGACAGCCCTCATATGTTTACTCTTAACTTTCCTGAAAGGATAGTCAAGGGGTTGCTACAATATATAATACAGCAAAATAAGTTTTAATAATAACAAATTAAAAATATTCTATAACCACAACCCTCTAATAATTTTTGTCTAGCCATATTCCCCAAATCTGAATAGCAATTTATATCATGTAGGACACAGGACCCTCCATGTAGCAGATAGGACTCTTACAAAAGAGTCTGGCCTCCCTTGCTTATTATTTTTTCATCATAAACAATAGGGTCCTGAATTTATTATAAATAAATTTATACAGGGAACAAAAGAGTTTGAGAGTTTAAAAAGATTGAGAAGCAATACTGTATTTTGTGGAATATTTTTCTACATGAATCTAATTAATATAGTTGCAAAATCAATGTTATGAAAAAATAAAAAAAGTAACCCAAAATATCTTAGGGAGCCAGTAAATAAACCATCATAAAATTTTTAAAAGTACTGATTTTGGAATCTGGCAAACTTGAGATTAAATTCTGACTCAATCATTTATCAACTATGTGATATTGTGCAAATTATAGTAGCTCTGAGCCTCTATTTCTTCATACGCAAGGTAATAATTACAATATTGTGGTCATAGGGGTTGATATACTCATTTAAATGAGTGTATGCTAAGCACTTGCCGTAGAGTATGCCCTGCTCAGCTGTTTAGTTGCTCTAATGATTTAAAAAAAGATACTGAGAATCTGTTTTCTACCATATTTTTTTATGGCCTGTGTGGGAAATAATAATGCTTTCCTAAAGTTGGAGTGGTGTGAGACACTTAGCTTATATGTAGGATGGAGCTGGATAAGGATTGATTTTGACTGCCAATCTAATACTTGTGAAATTCTTTCCCTATAATATACAACAGAGACAGTCCATAACCATTTTGTTTTAGCTCACTTGCTTATTTTTTGCTGAATTACTTTGGGTGCATTTTATCTAATTAATATATGACCATATGTTTAAAGCTCACATTTACCAGTCCTTTCCTGTATGGAGTTACTGTCATGGGCATCAATCAAATTATTGGATCTAGCTCCACCGCGTGCTATACCAAATATCCACTGGAGTAATGCTGAGAGATCTCCACTTCTCTCAAAGCATCTACAGATTCCATTGCCATCCACTTGGGCACTCAACTAAAAGCACAATTTTATCTGTGGAATTATTCTGGCATCATAATGACTGATTATATTGTGGGACTTGGGATCAAGTGATTTCTTAAAAGATTAGTGGCATTCAGTCTTCTACCTGAGGGAGAACCTCTATCACTCAGTCAAACCAGTAAATGCTAATGACTATAGATAACAGGCATCAGATAGGAGCAATAACACTGGACAGGGTATCAGGGTAGCAGAGTTGATTCTAGTCTGAGTTTTGCTGTACTACCTCGGACAATACAATCATTTTCTATGAACTCTGATTTCAGATTAAGAGAGCAGCTATAGGCTGTTACTTTCTATAAAGTATTCTCTGCTCTAAGTAAAACTCCATTGCTCTCTGAAAAGTACCTCTTAATATTTCCTTGCTAGTTACTAATTTATTTATCATAAAACTCTATGTTGTCTAGGATAAATTTCAATTAACAAAAGGAGTCAAGACTGTAGCTCAAGCCTAACTGTTCCTTAGGTGAACCTCCTAGAAATTCTCTGAGACTGCTACCCTAGCCTCTGAGATATGTGACCTATAGCTTCCATACCACTTGGTGTGAACTTTTAGATCCCAGGACCTACTCCAGAGCATCCCTTGAAATCAAAGTTTGTTCAGAGCCTGCCATTCAATTGATCTGTAAACATGTTAAAATCTAAAAGCAGAACACAATGCCATCCACTCTCCAAGATAAAAGACAAAGGTGTGTGTCGTTTCCAATCCCACAAGACGCTCACAGTATAGCTGGAGAAATTACACTTCCTCATAGCAATAAAACAAGTTAATAAATAGTTAAAATAATTTGAGTCAAATAAATTTTTATAGTTCAAAGGAGGTTGGACTAGTTTAAGAACATTCCATAAAATTGTTAAAATTGAACTGTTTTTGTTAAGCTAAGGGGACTGTATGTAGACTTTGCTATAATACTTCAGTTCATGGTTCTATTTCTAACTCAATGATAACATTTTAGTCCATTTTCTGATGTATCTCTTTTCTATGATAATTCTTATAAAATCAGGATGTTGGTCAAGCTTGAATGAGTAACTAATCCCTGTGGTTGGGTGGTTTTATCCAAAATGAAAATAACATAGTGGTTATGTGAATGAATCCTGACTCTCCACATGCTACTTGTGTGACCTTAAGTAATTTACTTAAAGTTCATGAAACTCACAACCAACATCTATAAAACAGAGGGATCATCATACCCACATTGTAGTATCATTAGGAGAATGAATGAAATGATACAGAAGAAACCCTTGCAATGGGAGTTTTCACATTGTATGTGCTCAGTAAATCTGACCATTACTCTTACTATATTAAGAAAATTTCCATGGCCTTTCTCACTGGAAAATTATAGAGCAAATTTTATTCCTATACATTTCTCCAGCCTACAGCCCCTGTGAAAGCTTTCTCTTGGTATGAGGGCCGTCATGTTGAAGCCTGGGAGCAAGTGGATCCTGAAGGGCAGGAGATAGGAAACAGAAATAGTTGCAGGCTCAAGGCTGCAATGTATTGAAATGTGGAATGGCATCTTTTATAAAATGTGATTTTCAAGGACAGTGTAGTTGTGTAGGCATCCTCCACATTCACACACAAAAGCATACATACATGAAATCTTTTTAGTGTCATTAAGTAGTGCATCTCAAACTTCAGTTGCATACAAATCACAAAGACATCTTATTAAAATGCAGGTCTAATCCAGTAGGTCTGGGGTGTAGCCTTAGTGTCTGCATTTGTAACAAGCTCCTGATGAATCCAAAGCTGGACTGCTCTTCGAGTAGCAAGGTAATGTAGAATCTTAATTTCTGAATCTGATAATTTATAGCTGGGCCCCTCATGTTGGCCACTTATTCAACTCTTCTATCTGTACATCCGAAGGCAATTTTGCAATTTTTGTGTCCTTGTACATTCAAGTAAAAATAAAATTTATATATATATATATATATATATATATATTCCCCAATATTATTATCAATACAGTTATAACCAGGCTTGTGATGACAAACCATCGAGCGTGGCAGCCAAGAACTTGGCTCCTAAGCCACTACCCACTTCATTTCCTTCTCTCATTTTAATTACCACTTTAATTCACGTATCATAAGCCAACTACACAATTTGAAAAAATAAATCTTCCCAGTACAGCTTCAATTAGTTTTGTTTGTTCTTATGTAGATCCAGAAAGTCCAATATTGTATTTTGTATTGCCCAAGCAGGACACACCCAATCCTCCTAAGGATATTTGGCTTCTGAAGTAATTCTAATTTCTTGAGAAAAGCCCTATTTGTTGCATTCGCCTTTGCTTTAAATGGCATAGAAAATGAAGTGTCAACGCTTTGGAGGTTAACACCATTGCTAGAGAAAATACCCATTTCTGTTATTCCATGGCTGACGTTCTTGGGGGAAGGGCAAGGAAAACTGCAAGGCTGTCACCAAATCTTAAACCCAAACAAAAATGCCTTCTGCTTTTCATTTCAACTACATATTGAATGCCTGTATAATGTATACATACAATGCCATCCCCACCAAAATCAATTCAAAATGCTCCACACTTAATACTCCCAATTCCTCTACATTTATTGAGAATGGGTTAAAATGTGAGATTCATAAATGCCTAACTTCAGTAGAGTCTTGCCCTTTTTCAGTACAGGATAGTATCAAGAAAGTGTATGGTGCTATTTGGAAAGAATATCTTGGAGATGAGGTTGACAGGTTTATGGCACTGGCCTTGTCTTATTTGCAGTAACTCATTTTATACATAGTGGCTCACGTCGAAAAAGCCAAGCGCTAGAGCCTTCTGTGATTTAACTCAAACTGTAAGGAAGATCGTGGGATCAAAGAGAGCAGGAAATAGGTCTGGTGATTAGAGCAATATATTAGGGAATAAGAGGAGGCAAAAACTAATCTGGTTACAACAAATATGAATAAGCCCTTTATTCTATTAGCAATCTTCCTTGCCTTAATAAACAGATAATATAGGGCACAACAAGAAATAGTCTCCACAGTTACCTTGCATTTATATAACCCCTTGGGATAATTAGACTTGCTTATCTAACCTGTATTATAAGAACAGGAACAAGGAATTTTTTCAAAACTCAGACCCTTGAAAATCAAAATGTCATGAATATAATGAAATAAAACTTAATTTTATAAGTTTGAAGTGCCAGAAGGCAAGAGTAATGAAACAGGGAGTCAGCTTTGAATGCTAACGGTGACACAAAGATTGTAATAGCTTTGTTCAGTCAAAAGCTATTGTCCCCATCATTTCTCCTAGCAAGGCCTGGGGACCCATGATTGCTGAGGTCCTTACCGATTCATACCCACAGCAACTGGGATGTGCTCAGTCCTAGAATCCATCTTCCGAGTCTCCACAGGGTTTGAGGTCCCAAGACTATGGTTTCAAAAATCTAAATTCTTTACTACCGTCATGATTTATTTCTTCAATATGTTCAAAGTGTAATAAAATGGCTGTCAAGTGCCGACTTCTTGTTTCATAAGTGCCATCACTTACACTGTCCCCTATTGGTCATTTCTCACCCTAAAATATGATGGGTGATAGAGTTACCGTTAAAGCACAGCTTCTGTAAGTACGTATTTCCCTGGGAGAAAACAGCTCTGGGAAGCTTCCCAATAACCTTTTGCAATAAATGTTTATTAACTTTGATGACAGTGCCTGTACAGTCTTGAGAGGAACATTGCTTTTGTTGGTTTTCAGTGTTAGCGTGTTGTGGTATTGATGAGTTTTGCAGTGATGACTTAGCTTTATGAAGAGCTTGAGTCATCTTTTAGTCCCGGGACTTTGTCTTTACCAGTACTTTTTAAAGTGTAATATATAATAAACATGTATTTACACCATTAAATATATCATTGTGCAAGAAATCACTGTTAAGCTTAGGCTTCTGCACATGTAATAATAACAGTTAGTTACTGAGTACCCACTAGGAGCAGATGTAAGCCTGTTATTTATATGTCTCTACACAAATGTTACCTCCACTGCCTAAAATGCCCACACATACCAAGAAAACCAACAAAATTCAGAGATAAGGTAAGGGCTAAGTATAGAATTCACCTCCACTAGATCCTAACTTTTAGGTTGCTGTTGTTAACCCTTAACCTTAAAGACTGTTTCCCAACAACTAGAGCGTCCACTCACCTTGGCTTTTTAATCTTATTTCTCTGCACTCACTTCCTTGCTTAGTAAATCCATAGTTTGCCTGTAAATTTTTTAATACAAATTCTGCTCTTCTAGGCCACATATAACAAACAAACAAACAAACAAACAAACAAACCCTCATAACTAGTCCTATAGTACTGGCACAGCTACTAGAGATTGTCATTTATTCAATGTGAGAACTGTGGATTTTTACTTTGTGCTATATTTTAAATTGTAAAATGGAATCATTTTCTACAAACACAAAGTGGAGAACTATTTTTGCCTTTATCATTAAGGAGTTACTATGCATATTTCCAGTTGTGGATAAGGATGAATCTATTTTATTTTATCATATTTTATTACTTTCTGGAGAACTGGAAGAACATTATGGGCACCCTCTTGCAATTTAGAGGTAGATCCACTTGAAGTTGAAAGACTGACCTAACTAATGTGCTTTTAATTCAGCCTCTGATACAGATTGTGAAACACCCATGACCATAATTTACATCTGGGTGTCTTAGGGCTGTTTTGTCACCAGGCATCAATCAAGCACTGACAGAGGACACAGCCTTGGATGAGGCTCTATGGGGAGGGCAGAAGGAATTACACAGCTTTCACAGTTTCCTTCGTAAGAAGAATATAGCTCTCTCCTTTTCTGTTTTTTGTTTGTTTGTTTGTTTGTTTTTTAAAGGTGTTATTTAAATAAGCAATTGAGAAACAATCCCTAGTGTACCAGGCTGCCCTTTTCTCATAAATATAGCATTATTATATTTCAGAAGACATAGCAAATATACCATCAGAATCAACTGAAAGACTTTTAAAAATAATGACGTATCAGCTTCTTGCTGATTCCACAGGTCTGGAGGGATACCTACGATCTGAAAGCCACAAATATCACTACAGAGGCATCGTGACAGAGTCAAGATCATTGCTGTTCAGATTCAGAAACAAACTTTTATGAGTGCACCATAGAAGTAATAAATCCCGAGACTAATTTACACTAATCAGATTTTCTATGCAGAAAGATTCATTTAAGATCCATAATGTCCAGTTTGCAATGAGAGTTATTCTTTTTCAAATGACCAAGAACTTCTTTTCTGCTATTCCAAGAAACTCTTCTCTTAACAAGGCACCCAGCAGAAAGGATAGGACAGCAGACAGGTTTTAGAACATTATACAGAGGATAAGGAATTGAGGAAGGCCATGGAAATTTTTACTCAGATTATTCTAAGAGTCTGTTTTTTCTGATGACTAAGATACTCATTTTACAGATATCATTTAATCCCCATAGTCATTGCTGAATTAACCTTGGCATGTAATTACTTTTCAATTAATTTTCTTGATTCCATATAGGCCACCTTTTCTTATTATATACTCCCCCTCACCTTTCTTTTAAATATGTTGCTTGAAATTACCAATTTAACAACCAGGAGTTACCGGTTTGTCCTTCTTCTGAGGTACAATTAGCAATATTCCTAACTTTATTCATAATACAGTTATAAATTGCCTCAAAGAGACCCTTTGGATTTCATCCTGGAATTCTCCATGTCCTCAGCTGGGTGCTGTCATCGTCTAGTCTGCCTTCATGTCTATCTGAGTATAGACCTACCTGCCCACTCCAGCCTTGTTATCCTTGTATACAAGATTCAGGCTTGCCCCCAGCTTCTCGGAGAAACAATTACTCACTTTTGAGGTAAAGTTGCATTCCTCTCTTCTGTGCCTAAATAAGAATCTATGATTAACTATCATAATATTTAGTGTCCATCAGTCAACTGTGAGTTCCTTGAAGATAAAGTTTACCTATTTCAACTGTGTACCAGAACTTAAGAGTACCTAGTTGTACTGCAATTGTTTATTGAATTAAAATACAGAAGAATAAAAACTCTATCTAGTACAGCAAACATGATTTAGAGTTAAGGAAATTGAACTAGAACTGTTATTGTGATTTGTTTGAATTAATTTAGAACCAGCTTTACCCACTGTGAGAACTCTGCTCTCTTGACACCATTGCTAAATGATTTTTTTTATCAGACCCTGGTCCAATTCCAGGTAGTAGTTCTTATTGTGCTATTGTTTATGAAAGGAAAGTACAGACTGTGTTTAAGATTTCACATGTCAGGATTCACTACCATCATGCATGTCAATAACGGTTTGCCAGTTATTTCTTCATAATTCACTTTACTTTTACTCAAGAGAATTGGAGTGCTGTACTAGTAGTGCTACAGTTTATATATAAGAAGATCAAACAACAGAAAACAACCCTAATCAAGTAAGCAGTGTGTACATTCTAAATTCAAACATTTTTTTTTCAATTTACTGTAGCAGGTAGTTGAATAATTTTAGAAACAAGTACCTTGATTGTATTACATTCTCTACTAACTCAGTAATTAAAAAAAGGCAAATGAGCAACTGGCACTCCCATGATAATAGTAGGACTATCAAACAAGGTGTACTCATGAAAACAAAACGCCAGTTAATTGAAATGTTAATTTCAAACAGAAGGAGTATCATCACAAGAATATATTTGAGCTATGGTTTACAAAAGCACCATATTTTAGCTAATTTGACCCTGAAATCACAATGCAATATTAGGAAGAGAAATTAGGTAAATCATCTCAAATGAAAGAGTTTTAAAAATCTTAGTAAGTTCGTTGGAGCTTAGAATTAGTTTAAGTTTTTACATATAGTGTTTACTTATTCTTGATAACACCTCAATAGCAGGTGTTATTATTGTTAATCCTACTTTATAGATGAGGCAACTGAGAAACAAAACAAATTATATACTAAGTCTCCCAAAGTCACAAACCTGGAAGTAACATAGTCAAGTGTCAAATCAAGAAAATGTCTTAATTGTCTAGTACTTGTTCCCTTAACTATGTTACCAAACTAATATTTATATGTAATCTTATAATCTAAACCAGGGGTGGCCAACAAGCCGATCGCGGTGGACCGGTCGATCGCGAGGCCAATTTTGGTCGATCGTCGCTCGCTCGCAATGTCTGGGGTGGAACTCCGTGTACCATGGACTTTGAAGCGATTGTAGAAGACAAAACTTTCTAGCAATAGTTTAATGCATTCTGGGAATTTGCCAAGGTCATAAATTCCTAGAATTCTGACAGCCTGACACTGTGATCTCCGCCCACCCAGACAATACATTTTGACTTATGTGTTACACTTGTCACCGG